>PVKE010030501.1:0-19587 GCA_004027555.1 Craseonycteris thonglongyai
TCTGTCAAAAACAATAAAAATAAATCTTTAAAAAAAATATGGAGACTTTAATGGCATTTTTATTGTACATAAACATGATTAACAAAATATATTTAAAATCCTGAATTTATGTAAATTTTTAAATATATATTTTTGGAAAATATATTTTTATTATAACATGTGAAATAATCATTATGGTGCCAATGTACAATATTATGTGTCTAGAATAGTATATTGCATCTATGTAGTAGGAGTGTACTTAAATAATTTGAAAACTGTGTAATGAAGAAATGAATGACCATTTGGTTTGAATTCAAATATATTTTGTAAATCCCTCCTTGGTATACATTAAGCTCTTTTGTAAATTAGATTAACTAGGTAACATTTAGCAAATTATTGATTGTTATCCCTATTTTTTTCTTGCCCATCACAAGTATTTCAGAAATACATAGCCCTTCTTTAAGTATGGTGCCCTCAATGAGAAACTGATCTCAATTAAAGTGTGAAGAATGCATTATATGCTTCAAAATCTTCTCAAATTATTTTTCTGCATAGTTGCAGGCATCAATTATAGGCTTGTTTATAGATATACACACATACACACATATAAATATAATTTATATAGTATATATATGTGTTTTTTTCACTAGCCTGAAAAGTACCCTTATTATAATATGTCTTAGAAAAGGATGTATATCTTTTAAAATTTTCTAATTATTCAAGAGAAGTTTCATAGTTGATTGTTAGACTAGTCCAGATTTCCCGAAGCTTAGAAAAATATTATGTAAAGTTTGTTTTGCAGAGGCTAACAGACTTATATAATGACCAAATTAGGACTACAATTTAAAAATTGGGGTGGAGTATGAGAAAAATAAATAATTTCCACAAATGTTACATCACCACTATCAGCTTCAAGAGTTATAAAGAAAGAACACTCACTTTGAAAGAACACAGTGTTCAAATTATTAGTGGTTTTAAGATCTAACAACTTCCAAAGTATAAATGTTAAAAATATTATAAGAATATCATTTAAAAAGGTAATTAAAATTCCTTTTACACTTACCTAGCTTTATATAATTTAAATGTTTCATTAAGTTTTTCAGTCCCTCTAAAGATAGCAAAATTGAAATAAAATATAAATTTAAAAATTCTTTAAAACTCACAAAATGTAACATGTGTAAGTAGATTTAAATATTAAACTTTCAGAAGATATTTTTGTAAGTGTGTAGTATTTTACTGTAAGTTCTTAAAGCATAAAAATTCACTGAGACTTTTAGGATACCTTGTTTATTTTTCCTAGAGATGAACAAAATGGCAACATTGACAAAGACCTGTCTTTGATAAAAGAGAATTAAAATAAATCTAATCTGGTGAGTTCCTTCTTATTCATTCAAAAAATTTTCACTGTGTCAGACACTATCATAGTTGCTACTAGACAGAATTGTTTTCTTTTTCATTTTTAAAAACTGAAGTATAATTTACAGTCAGTAAAATTCATAATTTTTGGAATACATTTTGGAATTTCCAGTCACAACAGAAATATACAGTTCTGTGACAATCACACAATCAAGATATAAAACAACTCCTTCAATATCCAAAATTCCACCCTCTACATCCTTTGGTAACTAATTTACCCCTAATCCCAGCTCCTGGTATCCATTTTCCTTATAGTTTATCCTTTTATGAATGTATCAATGAAACCATATAGCATCTAGCTATTTAAATCTGGCTTTCTTTGTGTAAAATACTGCATTTGAGATTTAGCCATGTTGTTACATGTATTGCTCATTCCTTTTTATGGGTAGGTACTAGTATTCCAACCAGTTTGTTACCCACTCGTCATTTTAGGGAGACTGGATTGTTTCCCATTTTTGGCAATTATGAAAAAAAATTCCATAATTATTAACATGAGATGTTGTGTATGTACAGAGGTTTTCATTTCTCTTGAGAAAATAACTAGGAATAGAATTGCTTAAATTTTATTAAAATAAAAACAAAACTGCCAAACTATTTTTCAAATTGGCCACACAATTTTGCACTCTTATAAGCAATGTTTGATAGTCCAATAATTTTAAATAACTGGTTTGAAGTGATACTCTTTCTCAGTCACTGAAAAATTGACTAAAATATTTATGAAAACATTCAAGTATTACCTAACTATAAAGTTTTGCCTTCTCATAACAAATTAGTTCAAATAATTAAAAAAAAAAAATCAAAAGCACTACTATGGAAAATAAACCACATCTAAGAAACAGAAGAGTGGTTCAAGAAAAAATAAATATATATATTCTTGTCTATTTATACAGTTACACATTGGAAATAGTGAAGTTCAAACAGTTTGCCAAAAAAGCAGAAAGCCAAATAGGAGAGAAGCTGAAATCCTCAGAGCCATTGATTTTTTTCATTTTACACTTTCAAGAAAGGTCTGGTCACCTACATGTCAGAGACGCTACGGGTGTTCCAGGACACTCGGAGAGAGAGGCTTCGTCCGCCAGTTTGGGTACAGTGCACTGTTCGTGACTGGGGAGCCCAAGGCCAAAGGAGATGTCTGCCAAAGAAGTAAAATCTGTGGAAATGGTACTTAAACAATGCCGTTAAGGCAAGCAGAGACCAAGAAGCACTTGGGAAGAAATCAGATTTGTTAGCTCACAATTATCCATGCATTAAACAAGCAGAGCTTAAGGGGGGAAAAATAAGTATCAAGCAAAGTTGAAAAGTAGTCACATCTTTTTCTAGCACTTCAGAATCTTCTCATTTTACTTTTACAATTTGATATAATTTAATAAATTTTTTTTTAAACAAATGGTATAATTCATACCATTTTGGGTAGGAGTTAAGAAAAAATCATTACTAGTTACATATCTAATAGTAACATTTTTAATTAAAGAGGAAAGAAAAATTCTTGTATAAGATGTGTTAAAATCCCAAATTCTTAAATATCACTTAATGATTAAAGATTCAGGAGCATTTGGTGCTTCTTCATTTTTCCTGTATTTGTGAATATGAATTATAAAAATTAGGTGAGGTTATATTAAGCAATTTTTGTACTTATCAAATTATCCCCATGCTAAAGTACTGGTACATTAATATTCTGTTTTTGATTAGACATTATTAACCTGTCATACTCATTTATATCTAACTTTAAGGATTAAGAAAATCTTTCCTACTTATAATAGCTATTATTAAAAAATGTTAGATATCAGTATTAGAAATGGATTATCTTATTTTTATTGGACTTCCATTTATTGATAGAGAATCCAAAATGAGACCATGTCATAGAAAATTGTTCATGATAATAAATTTTTACCAGTAGAGAACACTATGTACATTAAACTCATACGAGTGCGTAGGACTGTTGGGTAAAGAACAGCGCCTTACAACTTCATGTAAGTTTTCTTCTGAACACACCAAAATGTGTCATTATGCTTAGGATGGAGATTAATAACTAACTGGTAATCTGACATTGCAAAAACCAACCAACCAAACAAACAGGAGATCTAGTAGGAAAAGTCCTCAAGGTACCAGAACTAGAATTCTGAGTTCTGCCAGTTTCATACTCTTAACCCCAGGGGTAAATCCTTCTTAGTTCATAATATAAAATTTGGGAAATGGAGTCAAAACATCTGCCTTTCTGTCATATACAGGGCACTACAACTAGATTCACCCCTCAACTGTCACGAACGGTCTTTTTGGTATTTACGTGATATGGCATAGAGGTGTCATACCTGGGCTGGGCAGCTCCTCAGGAGAGTTGGCTTCAGAAACACTGTCTGAAGGCACTGCATGTACTAACTGCAGGGCTACAAGACAGAAGCAACACAACTTATAAGAAGTTACAGCCACAAATGAAACAATCCCTTCATAACTTAATTTAGTTCTTTTTTATGTAGTTCAGAAAAAGATAGCCCTAACCTTGTTAGCAGTCATTTTACTATCCCGCTCTGATAAAACTAAAATCTACTTAGATTCCATTCCTATGTGAAGTCAATCCTGAAATGGTAGAATCTTTCTGAAAAGATTCACAAATTATCACATGCTCTATTAGGATAATGGAGCTGAAGAATTTATTTTATTTTGTCATCTTGCAGATTTTGAAAAGGTCATGAAGTAAAAATAATCAGAGACTAAGTATTATTAAAATTAATTAAAAGCCTAAGTTTAAGTATTATTGATCAAAAGATATGATTTATAATCTATATTTTTATTGTCTATATTAAAAAACAATGCAAATGTAATGTTAATGGCACAAGTAACATTACCAGTCACATGACTACTTTCATCACTTTGATACAGGGATGTCTTGGAGGGTGGGGAAGGTGCCTTTCGCTTTGTCCTTTTCAAAGATGAATTCCCAATGGATGTGCTACTGAGCTTCATTGAGCCTGTCCTCACTATGTCTGCTCCACAGGATCTCTATGGAAAACAAAATGACCAAACAAAATCTCTATTTGGAAATTAAAAGCAACCTTTACAAAGACACTGACCTTTATGCCAAACACATCATACGGCAATATGGAATATAAGAGTCACTCATTCACAAAACATTTATGGAGCATTTACCATGTGCCAAGTGCTGGGCAAATGAAGATACCGGTAGATATGTAAAGAAAAATAAAATCTGGTGCTTCTAAAGAAATTTATGTCTGAGGGAAAGCCGGGACGGCTCAGCGGGTTGAGCGCTCACTTTGGGGCCCCGAGGACCGAGGATCGAATCCCGGCTCCGGCCCAGGCGGACCCACATGCTGAACTGGGGAGTTCCCACAGTTCGGTTCTCTAGCTGTCTCTGTCTCTGTCTCTCTCTCTATCTGTCAAAAGTAAAATAAAAATAAATATGCACTGAAGATAAAATAATTACTCTTTATAAATATAAAAAGATATTAAAAAAGAAAAGAAAAAGAAATTTATGTCTGGAAGGGAGACTGACTTACAGACAAATAATTACAATGTAGAGGAGTCCTAATACAGTTAAGAAACTAACTTTCAAAGAAAAATCTGGAGAAAATATTGGACATAAAATAAGATGTAAAAAAAAAAAAAAAGGTGGGGGGAGAGGGCACAATATTTATACCTTAAGAGAGCTAGCTTGATTCGTCTTTCTCTTTTTAGTACTAATGTATCAAGGTTAAACTTCAAAAATTTATATCTACCCCAAAGGTCATCTGAGGTCACTGACTACACACAGCTAATGCTCACATTCATAGCATGTGACAGTCAGCAGACCCCTCCTTCCTCACCAGGCTGTCAAGTTCCTCCTGGCCCATTGCCATGTCATTTTGCTCTTTCCCTTTACAACAAACCTGCTTAAAAGAGTTATACATAGTTGTTTGTCTCCATTGTTTTTAATCTCCCACTTGAACCTTTCCAAATACAGTAGACCTATCTCAACATTTGATCCACTAGAACTATTTCTATTAGAGGATGCCAGAATAGCTCAAGAGGATGAACACTTGCCTTGCAACCATGAGGTCTGATCAAATCCGGGACCCAGCCCATGCAAACCTATATTCTGAACTGCAGCACAACTGGTAACTACCAGGGTGGCAGTGAAGGTTCTCGCCTCTCATGCAGGAGGACCCCAGTTTTGTTCCCACCACAGGCAGCCCCACATCTAGTGGAATGCAACTATGTCACAATTAATGATGTACAACTATGGAGAATGTTCTGAGCCCTCCTCCCTTCTCTCTTTCTCTTTCTCTCTCTCTCTCTCTCTCTCTCTCTCTCTCTCTCTCTCTCACCTTCTGAGAAGGAAGGAAGGAAAGGAAGGAAAGGAAGAAAGAAAGGAAAGAACGAAAAATTATGAACCACTTCTATCAAAGTCTTCAGTGCTCTCCACCACAACTAAATCAGTGGGTATTTCTTTGAACTCGTTTATTTGACCTATTAGCAGCATTAAACAAAGTTGACCACTCTCTTAGAATGTTCTTTTTCTTACTTCCAGGATTATCATATTCCTCACTCTGCACAGATTCACAAGATTTTCTTTGTTGTTTTCCATCTCAGTCCTTGGACATCATATTCTCTAGTATCTATGTTCACTCTCCTGGTAATCCCTTTTAGTCCCTTGACTTTATTAATTTATTAAAACTTTATTATTAATTATATGTTGATGAATTCCAAACTTACGCCTCCATCCTAGGCCTCTGATCTCCACTTAATGTCTAAGGCCATTTCAAACTTGGCAGGTCTAGAACTGATATCCTGATAACCCCTCCTTTCCTTTCTCCCATCAGAAATAATCCTGTCCCCACAGTCTTCCGGTTTCAGTAAAGAGACATTGTTCAGGCCAGTATTTTTGTAGTCACCCTCATCTCTTCTCACTCACACTCCACACACTTAAGTCCATCCTGTTGGCTCATGTAGCTTCACTGTTACCACAATGTGAATTCATCAAGAACTTTCTAACTGGACTCTGTTTCCACATTGCTTTCCTATATCCCTTTCTCAACATAGTAGATACTGTTAAAACATAAGTCAGATTAGGTCACTTAGTTCAAAACCCGCTAATGGTTTCCCAATTGGCAGAGAACAACCAAAGTCCTGTAATGACTTCTAAGGCAATTGATGACCGGCCCCTCGATCTCTCTGACCAGCTTCCTCTTCAGTATGGAGTAGCTCACTACACTCCAGCAACACAAGCCTTCATGTAGTTCTTCAAATGCACAAGTGTTCCCATCTCAGTATGGGTGCACTTGCTATTGTCTGTGCCTTGAATGCTCTGTTAATAAGTTAATGTCTTACTGCCTCTTTTTCTTAAGGTCATTTCTCAAATGCCACCTTTTCAGAGTTCTTCCTTGATGCCAACACTTCCTGTCCTTCCCAGCTTGACCTTTACAAATTAACATTTACCAGCTCTCTAACATACCACATACCAGCTTATTCACCTTATTTACTGTTTGCTTCCCCTAAGGTTGACTATAATAGCAGGAATTTTTATTTCTCCTATTTTGCTTGCTATGTCTCCAAAACAATGTCTGGCTCATAGAATTTTCTCAATAAACATTTGTTGAGTGAAAGAATGAATGAACTACTGCCTTCTTCATTTGTAAATAAAAGGACTTCATGAACCTAGACTAGGAGGTACATAAAGCTTGGGTCATTCCACTGTTTACAAGATAATGCAAATATAGCTGAGGAAAGTGAACTAGTTCAAAAAGCAGCACAGTTAGGTAGGTCCACAGTAGAAGGTAGCTGATGGAACACACCTCTCAATAAGGTTGATTGACTCCCCTAAACAAGGGGTTGGGACAGGGTGGCTCCAGGCTGACCATCCTGGAAGTCAAAACATTAAACTTTCCCCACACCAGTTGGTAAATTGCAGCCACCAACCTTCTCTCTCCTTGTTACTCTGATCTGTCCTCCAGAACTTTTTTTTTTTTTAAGATTTATTTTTATTGTTTTTGACAGAGAGAGAGAGAGAGATACAAAGACAGAGATAGAGAGAAGGGGGAGGGCCCAGAACAGTCTCCATAGTTGCACATCATCGGTTTTTCCACATAGTTTCATTCCACAGGTGGGCGGGACTGCACAGGGCAGGAACTGGGCCGGGGTCTCACCCTGGTGAGAACTGAACTGGGGGCACTCCCCAGTTCAGTATATGGGTCCGCACAGGCAGGGGCCAGAATTTGATCCTCGGTCCCCAGGGCTGCGAAGTGAGTGCTTAACCCATTGAGCCATCCCAGCTTTCCCCCTCCAGAACTCTTCAGACCTCTCTATAATCTAGCACAAAAAAAAACATTAAAGTCTGCCACCAAAACCCAGATTTTTTTTTTATTGTTTTTGACAGAGAGAGAGAGAGAGAGAGAGAGAGAGAGATACAGAGACAGAGAGAGAACTGAACTGGGAGAACTCCCCAGTTCAGTATATGGGTCCACACAGGCCAGGGTTAGGATTTGATCCTTGGTCCTCGGCGCTGCAAAGTGAGCTCTTATCCCACTGAGACATCCCGGCTTCCCCCAAACCCAGATTTTGATTGAGTCACTAAAACCAATTCTGATTAAATTTGAGGGTTACCCCACCTCCCCAGGGGCATCGAGTAGATCCTTAGTTTGCTATTTAGAGTTTTGAAATAATTAGGAGAAGGGCCCTTGGTGATAAATTACCTGAGAAAGAAATGTAATGATGGATGAACAGTATTTAAATATCATTTTGAGTAGAATATAAAGTTTCAATAAAAACCATCATACTATGTCTCTGTGTTCAAAACTTTCACTTGCTAGTTCTAAAACTAATAAATTTAGCAAGCATCAGAGAGAAGACCAAAAATCCTCCTGAAATAATGTGGCACTTTATTTCTTAAAATAGCAATTAAAACATTAAAAGTAGTAGATGTCATTTTCTTTCTTGATGAAATTACTTCCATAAAGCCCTATTGAAGCATGCCTCATTTCTATCACAGAACTAGTGTATCAGTAAGAGCACAGTAGGTGATCAATAAGTAATTGCTGAATGCATGAAGTAATGGCAGCATTTGAGTTTCTTTCTAGTTCCATGCTGAAAACTCGTTTCTCACATTCTAACTGGTTTCTTTCATGAGGTCTATGATAAAAACTTATTTTCCCATTTTGGTCAGATTCCCAATCACTGTAATTTATTGGCCTTTTCTATTACCCAATAAAAGCAGTTAACAGCATGAATTTCTCAGATAACGGTATCCGTTTAGGAATTAGAGCTCTTAAATTTTGGTTATAATAAAGCAGACAGCATAGAAATAAAGAAGGGAGACATTTATATACAAAGACTCACAAATTTATATGAACCTATCCATAACTCAAAGACAGAATAAAAATAGACTCATGTATCTCATTTATCACCCTAGAGGTCTGAAAATAAGCTAGTTTTTTGCAGGATATTTATATTTCTATGGATGAAGAATTTAAAGTTTATCAAAAAGTAGACTTCTATTTTATAAACACTAAAAAAACGTTAATACATTTATGAAGACAGGTGACAAAATAACTCACGTTAAAAGGGAAAATCCATGAACCTTTTGGTGGTGTACATGTTATAACTTTATTTTGTAAGAACTTACCCTCAACCCTCCATTACCATGTTGTATGAGTATATCGTGAAAGTAAATGGAAGTATACTGTTAGAGCTACAAAATAGCTCTACAAAATAGCTCTTTTGGTTAGGACCAAAGAGCCTAAGAACAAAGACATTGGGGGAAGAGAACATGATTGTCACTGAGTGATGCTGGATAGACTATGTGACCTGTCAAAAGTAGATTCCCATGCTGTAATTAAATGGTTAAAACTTATTATGCTTAAAACGAACAGGAAAACTTGATAACTGAAGTAAAATGGGCCATAGGTAGGAGTTTCTAAGGCATAAAAAGGTGACTTTAGATACTTAGCAATGGATTAATTAATAACAGGTGTATCAGTTTTGCTCTCAGGAGTGATATTAGTGTTAGTATTTAAGGAAATATAATAGCTTCATACATACTTTTTGTCCCTCAAGACAGAGAGTAAGCACTGTTTTGTTTGTTTAAAGGCACTGTTATTATGGAAAAGAATTTCAGTGAGCTAAGCAGCAGCCAAAGAAAGTTAAGGTAATGAAAATCAAACTTGGGAGTTATTTTGGAGGAACCCCTGGGCCCTGAGGAAGGGATGTTCTCTATCCCTCTTTTGGGTAAAAGCCTGCAGAAAGGGCATTTAAGTCAGAAGACCCAGGTCTTTCTAAATAGACTAGCAAGGAAAGTTGTGCGTGCTGAGGGAAATGAGTGGAATATACTTATCCAGCATATGATACTGAACAGACTCCTAACCCAAGAATAACTACTGTGAGACAGCAGACTTAATAAAATAAGTTATTTCAGTAAACACATCATCAGATCCCATAAAAAACGTTGAGATAAAGAAAAAAAGAGAGAGGGGGAGGGGGGGGAAGGGAAAAAGCAAGGAAGGTGCTACCAGTAACTAACCAGCACCACTGTTAAACTTGTTTATTTTCCATGTGCTTCAGGGCTGTTCTCCTAATAGTCTCCTAATAGTTCTAGTCTTGCATTAGTCAGGGTTGAGCTACCCAGTATTTTTGAGTGTGAGCTCCTCTAACTGAAGAGAGGCTTCCAGAGAGTTTGCAAGTTGGAAGGCAGCCCAGTACAATGGTTACCAAACAAATGAGCTTTGGACAAAATTCCAGGGCTTAAACGAGGGAGCACAACATTTATTATCTCTGCAAACTTTAGCCTCATCTATAACGTAGGAAAAGTAAGGGTATCTATCCCAAAAAAGGTTGGGATCTTAAGTGAAACGATGTGGAAAAACTTAGCACAGTGCCTAGCATATTAGCTAATGTTAGTGCACATAATTTGTCTATTTTAAAGTATGTGAAAGGGATATATACCAGTAAATAAAATAATCAAATGTTAGTTATAATGTAGCATTAGAGTAGAAAGAATGAATAAAAGGAGGTATTTATTCTAAAATTGTGCTTTTTCTTTAATGATGGTGGTGGTGGGTGTCCTATTAGAGTCAATCTCAGTTATAATCAATCTTAAAACCCCAACAGGGCCCAACATTCAGAAACATGCTTATTCCACTGCACAAACATTGTGTGTAACCCCCCTGTGTGTGAAAACCCCACCTTTAAGTCACCTCAGGCAGCTTCTTCGTATCTTAAATTTAAGAAAACCTAATAGTTAATACCAGCTTCTGAAATCTTAGTGATGGGCACATGGATGTGTATTGTAGTATATAAACTTGAAATGTTTATAAACTTAATGTAAACAGCTAAAATGAAAGAACTGCTTAACTAATTATGTACAACTATGGAGACTGCTCTGGGCCCTCCCCTCTTCTATCTCAAACAATAAAATAAATCTAAAAAAAAACAAACAAACAAAAACAAACTGCTTATTCTTTGGTCAAATTATGACTGAAATTTTTAAAAAGTAGTTGAGAGTATTTTTAAATCCAAAGAGATTACAAAACAAGAAAACAGGGAGGTTTCTACTTACTAGGGGAAAAACACTTTGGTTAATAATTAGAGATATTCAGTTATTTACTTTAGTTAGAGTCACTAAGTGTGTTTGCCATTCGTGAAAACTGCACCTCTTAACAGGAATGCGTATCACTGAGTTTTATGGCCTGTGAAAAGGAAAACACTGCACAGAGAAAAAAAAAATACACCAGTGAACATGGCAAGGTCAAATTGAAAGTTATGACAGTTAATCCCTGAGAATTCACACCCAGATCAAAACTTAGTGGTTCAAAATGAAACTAAATTTAGCTGAAGAAAATAGAATTGAATGGCATTCAACATATTCACTTTGTACTAACTCTGTACTAGTTATTAGATCACTTATTAATCATAGTTGAATCATAAGATATAGGCCACTGAAATCAATATATTCTATATATGAGTTAAATAAAAAAATACAAATAGAAAAAAATAAAAATAATTAATGAAGGATGGAAATACAGTGGCCCAATATTATTGACATTGTTAAATGTTTCTATTACAAGATTTTGGGTTTTTATTTCTGTTTATGGTATGATTTTCACATATGGGAAGGGGTAGGGTTAAAGATAAGAACATAGGTAGTCCCTTAAAATTGTCTTACAAATCATAATTTTTTTCTTTATTAAGGGGCAAACTCACATTATCCTTTTCCAACCTGAACATTCTCAATAAATGCTATAAAATATTATTAAGTATCTTATAATTGACATTAGCTTTACCTAATTTACTATGAAGTTTATCCCAATGACTGAATTTTCATATAATTGAAGGGCATGCTTTAACTCTTTTAACTCTTGATGGAAGAATTCTTTCTACAATAATTTTACAATTTAGACAGCAAATCAATTCCCTTAAACTTCAAAACATAACTATTATAGTATAAGAAATGTAATACAGAAGTCTGAAATATTGTTTTTAATTTGCCAAATAGGCACAACTGTGAAGAAATGTTTTTGTTGTCACAATAAAATCACTTTTATTACTAATTTGATCATAAAATCTGCACAATCTCCCACGAGATGAAAACAATGCATAAGTTGATGAAGAAAAAAAAATCACTGTAAACCCAAACAAATACAAGTTACCTCATAGATATTTTGATGTTCAACCTTTTATATATCTTTTATACTTGTTTATGCACACACATGCATGTATGCATATTTTGGCTTCTTTGGATGAAAGCATTCATACCAGTTTCTTTCTTTATTATTATTATTTTTTAAATAAAATGCTATCTTTTGGTAGAGCCAGAACAATTAATTTTGCTGCCTTGAATCTCCTTGTTCCATACCCATTTCCCCATTGGTTAGCATAATACTTCCTTCCAGCTCCCCCAAATTAGGAGTTATATATTCTGGGGTTTTGTTTTGGGTTTTTTTAATTTGCTATATAAACATATTTTAAGATCCTTCTTCTTTGATAGCACTGAAAATCTTAGCCTGAGTAGGTCAACTTAAATTAAGAAAAATCACATCACATCAAAGTAAAGGAGTATAAGAAATAGGAGTGACATTTTAGGTACTGGATGACTATGATTACAGAAAGGAGAAATGGGCCAGGAGCTCTTAAATCCACACTATGTAAGCAGTCACTTCTTATGCCAGTTTCAAGGGTGTTCCCATCAATCTGCCAAAATAAATTCCATGAGAGTTAGCAATGAATTAGAGCTGGATTCACTTATAGGTGTCTACATAGCACCACTACTTGTACCTTTTGGGGTTACTAACTAAAATTAAATTCCTTCAGAGTGTTCTGGGAAAAGAAGCTTGCTACTAGATTTCTCTTAAAATCAACAGTTTTAAAGGCATCATTAGTCAATGATAATATTTTTGTTCTTTGGTTAACAAACTCATTCACCTGAGCATACAAGGGCTGTCTGGAAAAAAAATCCAGCCATAAATGCCTCTATTTTTCAGAGTATATGGCTGGCTACTTTCTGGACAGCCCTCAATCATTCTCAAACTTTATACAGTATACTCTCAGTTAACCAGCATCCATGGGATTGGTGATGGGGGAAAAATACAATTAGTCTTTTCATTAACTGTATCTCAAGCAACTGGCAAAATTGATGGAGACTACAGGTTGCTTAAGTTCCAGTTAGTCTATGTATTCTTCTACCTATTTTTAGTGATGTCCAAGCCCTTGTGTTGATTTTTTTGTTACAGTCAGGCATTGAGGGAGAAGACTGTCAAAGTTTTATTTTGCTATTGTACTTTAGGGTTTAACAATTGTCAGAAGAGTAATAACAGGACCATCTGGTCAACACTGACCAAACCAAAAATCTGCACAGCAAATCACTTTCATTTGTTAAAGGTCAATTTTAAGACAACAAAAGAATAAAATAATTTTATAATACTAGAGCTAAAAGAAACTTTTGGAAATTTAGTTACAAAATCTTATTCTACAGAGGAGAAACCCAAGCCATAAAGAAAACTCAATGGTTTGTTCCAGGTAAAAGATGAACAAGACAATGAGAAAAAATGACAACAACAAAGAAGAAATTAATAGACCTATTAACAGACTCCAAGACTAGCTTTCAAGCCAGGCTATGGCTTCTTCTGTCACAATATAATCCCTTTCTAGCCTTCTCCATTTATATCAGAAAAAGCAAACAAACAAAACAAACACCACTACACAAATTGTAGAACCTGTGTTATTTCCTTCTGAGGTTTCTGTATTTCTCTTCCTAAGGCAAGTTGTGCTTTCATTTCATCAAACCTCCAATACTTTGAGATAGCAAATAATCAAGTCTTATTAGAGATACTGCCTTAGTTATAACATTTTTTTAAAGCCCAAAGATGAGGGCCTAACTCAGAAGTATATTTTATATGAAAAAAAGACAAGATGAACCAAAAGAAAGCAGAGCTCAAGATCAAGTTGAAAGGACAGAAAATGGTGGTAACCTTGGTTCTCTGTGGTCATAGTGATTAAGAGAAAGAAGTGCCCCTAGGCCCTAGGGGGCATTGTTGGAAAATACCTAACATCCACAGGTTAACTGAGTTTAACACTCCTACCTGAGTAAAGGAGCAATCAAGGGAACAAACTGAGATCAACTTAGGTTCATCCCAGAAAGGGAGTCAAGGCTGTATGGCAAGCATTATCCTAGTGACTTCACCGTTTTTATGTCTGTGGCTCCAGAAAAAGGCCTGCTTCTCTCTGCCCTGGCCTCTGTTAAATACACGCTGGTTACCAGAAAAGGGCATGTCTCCCCCGTGAGATTCCTAACGTCAGTGGTAGAAAGACTAAATGAACTTCATACTATGACAACTTGTAAAAGAAGACTCCTAACACTGATTATTTTTAATGACATCTTTTTAACTCAGTATACACTTCAAGAGGCACAGCTTTTGTATAACAATAAAAGAGAAATCTACACTAATTCCACAAATAACCCATTATTCATTGAACAGCACTGTTCTTGAAAGTTTAACAACTTTATGACCATAGTTCTTTGCATTCAGGTCAAAGGTAAAGGTGGCAAAAACCTAAAATGTAATGGCTCAGAGGAATTTTTCAGTAATGTGCTTAGAACTTTGTCTGGAACATCTCAGTAAGTGTTATATAAGCATTAGGCATTACTTTTGCTATTGTGATTATGGCCATTTGAAAATCTGATGAAATCTGTAATGTCAAAGTATATCTTATATTTGGGAAAGCCTTAGAGGAGGAGGCAGATTAAATATTATACTGTGCTGATGTATTTCTCTACTGAATGAAACAAGTCATATTTTTGGAAGTATAGACAGCTGTACCTCGTATAGCAAACTGAAAATGCCATGGCAACCACGGTTCCTAGGCAATTGTAGAATTACATGTCTGGTCCACTTTCTATATAATAAGTGTAAATGGAAAATGGAGGAGAAAATCAAATGTTATGAGATAACCTGGAGAAAAAACTAAGAAGAGGTACGTATATTTCTTAAGATTGCAAATACCTGCCGTATTATAGCAAACTTAATGACTCTGCATAAAACTAGAAAATTCATTAAGTGAAACCAAGACCAAATATCTCATTACAAATTTCATAAACATATGACAATTTATCATCTCATCTGCTATAAACTATGATAAATATTATAAGATAAAACTGCATCCCAGCTCGATGGGTTAAGCACTTGTCTCGCAGCCCCAGGGTCAGAGGATTGAATTCTAGCCCCAGTCCATGTGGACCCATATGCTTAACTGGGGTGTGCCCCCAGTTTGGTTCTCACTGGGGTAAGCTTCCTATGCAGGAGGCCCCTGGCCAGTTCCTGCCCTGCACAGCCTCTTGCCCAGCCATGGAATGAAACTATGTAGAAAACTAATGACATGTAATTATGGAGACTGCTTAGGACCCTCCCGTTTCTGTCTCTTTCTGTCAAAACAATAAAAAAAAAAAAAAAAAAAAGAATTGGGTAAAAGATGAACAATGTCAAACATTTTTTAAAACAAATCAGTTGTCAAAAAAAGTAATACTCTAAGTATTAAGTTTCACTTGCATAATACTGAATGGCGAAGGATTTCAGTTTCTCAATATTTGAGTATTTGTCTGCAGCAAAATGAGACCAAATAAAAAGCCCTATCAAAATAATTCCTTACTGTGTTTCCAGCCAAAAGCAAGTATCCTGAATGAGGCAACATGTCAGTAGCCTGGGAAAAGCTGCTAGCTGTTATATACTCATATACACATAATTCCAAGCAACAATGCCACAATGAATGCGCAAAAATGAAGAATTCGCCCAAAGGTTCGGTGAACTCTGTTTAAGATTACCCACAACTTCTATCCAACTCTCTTCCTCTTCTTCAAATGTAAAATAGGCTTAAAAGGCTAATTTGCCAATAATACCAGGATATCCTCCGGCCACTAATTTTATTAAATGTCTCCTCACTGATACTTTGTTAGGAGAAACTGGATTTCTGAACTTAGTTTCAAACCCAGAATTCTAAGTCACTTTCAATGTAAGTCAATGTCATTGTATTTCTTTCTTTCCTTTTTTTTTTAATATATATTTATTTATTTATTTATTTTTGAGAGAGAGAGAGAGAGAGAGAGAGAGAGAGAGAGAGAGAGAGTGAGAGAGAGAGAGAGAGAGATACAGACAGACAGAGAGAGAACTGAACTGAGGGAGCTCCCAGTTCAGCACATGGTTCCGCATGGTCCGGGGCAGGGCCGGGATTCGATCCCCAGTCCCCAGGGCGCTGCAAAGTGAGCGCTCAACCCACTGAGCCATCCCGGCTTCCCCTTCTTTTTTTTTTTAAGATTTATTTTTATTGTTTTTGACAGAGAGAGAGAGACAGAGAGAGACAGAGAGGACAGAGAGAAGGGGGAGGGCCCAGAGAGGTCTCCATAGTTGAGAGCATTAGTTTTCCAAATAGTTTCACCCCACAGGTGGGCACAGGGCTGCACAGGGCAGGAATGAGGCCAGGAGCCTCCTGCATATGTCCTGGCAAGAACTGAACTGGGGGCACACCCCAGGCTCAGCATATGGGTCTGCCTGGGCCAGAGCTGGGATTCGATCCTTGGTCTCCTGGGCTGCAAAGCAAGCACTTAACCCACTGAGCCATCCCAGCTTCCCTGTCATTGTATTTCTGACTTCTGTCATGTATGAAATAAATGACATGTAAATAACTATATACATATACTTTTATTGCAAATAACTATATATATTTCATACAATAGTGCATGTGATATGATTCATGTAAATAACAGCATGAGCCAGCTATGACATATGTTGTAATACAAATGGCATTTCAAATGTTTAGGCAGAATCATATCCATGAAAAGCTCAAAAACTACCAAGAAGATGGCCAGAAATTTTCTAATTGGGTAGTTTTCTTTTCATTTCAATAGAAAACAGTATTTTTACCTTTATAAGGAAAATGACACAAGGCTTGAAATCGTATGAGAGTACAGAAAAATTCAGGGACATGAAAAGGACACGGCAGCAATGACAGTAAACTATGTAGTCTTTAAAATATATTTTTTAGGTGGAAAAAATAATTTAACATGCAAAAATCTTTCAAAAAAAAGGTAAGCATAAATTACTAATTTGGATCTTTGAATCCTCTCTGGAAACTCTACAATTGGTTGCCAAATTTAGCTCAGAAAATCAACAGCCTTGTATGGGAACACTTTCAGTTTATTTATTTTTCAGTTCAAACTTCAAAATCACCACCCAAATACCCTAATTTGCCAGTATTGATAAATACCTTAGAAGAATGAGGCAAATTATTAAATACAGAGGGTAAAAAAGTATAAAATAGATGTGGTTGACAAAATTTTTTATTTTAAGCTATGGATAGACTGAACTGTAAGCCTGTCTAAGGCAAACATAATACCAGTGACTACTTAAAAAACACTAAAATGAAATAAAAGCTCAGAATACATAAAACAGCTAATTACAAAACACCTTGTCATGAATTACTGTTATTTACCTCTCTAGCTCTATCTTTTTGGCAATTCACCTACAAGAGATAAGAATTTTCTATCTCTAATATAATGTAACTATTTCCGATATTTCCTTTCTGCTTTTTAAAAGGATGCTTTGGGGAGAAAAATCTTTAAAAATCAGAATGCTGTAATTCTGTTGAACAGTGCACCCTTGTGGTGTATTTTAGCTTCTAATATAAACAATAAAAATTACAGGATAAGAATGAATCTAATATTCTTCATGGATTTGAAAAAGATTTTGTCATTTTTTTTGCAGTTATATTTTTCTCCAAACTGCTATTACCGTACTTTCAATCATTAAAAACAGTGCCTTTTTAAATTTTTACATTCAAAACTAAATTGTTAAAATAGGTATAAAATGTTGATAGTGATAATGACTACCTTCCATTTTAAATTTAAAACAAAAAATGCAGTAAAATAAGTAAAATTCACCCACCAACTTACAGTTCTGCCAAATTATCTAAATAGTTGCATCTGGCTATATAAACAATTTAAATTCTGGGGACAAATTTATTTACATACATTATGTAATGTACACTACATTTTAGTTGTTGGTCCTTAAGCTTTTAATACAACCTGCCCAAATCCTGGTTTTTTCAGTAAAAGCCTAAGAAAAATACTGCTGCGTATTACCTGGGCCATTTACCATAAAGAAAATGTAAGTCATTTTTAAGTCATCCAAGTACATAATATATAAAAATTTATCATATATACATATAAAATACTAAAATTTAGTGATATTCTGTACGACAGAGATTCTCATTTGTACGAGTCTATACTATAATGGCTTTGTGAAAGCTATGGTTAAAGTTTATCTACCAATTCTCTTGAATACATACATAGATGTTACATACATTACAGAATTTTGCTGGGGAACACAATTCCTGCCCTCTGATTGGACAAAGAAAAGGGGGGAAAATAAAGTTAAATGCTTTAAACGATAATATAACCCTAATGTTTATCTTTACAGAATGGGATACATACCCCATATCATGTCATATACATCAATGAAATATTATGCAGCCTTTAAAAAAGAAAGCCCTTTAATACTGATAAGAATATCTAAACTATAATAGATCATTCAGGTACTAAAAAGTGATTTATAATATGTATGTAGTAGCATATGACTACCACCTGAGGAAAAATAATACATAGCGTGAACACTGGCTTGAATATATGCATAGATTATGTTTGAAAGGATACACAAAATAACTTTTAGTAGTGGTTGCCTCTAGGCAAAAAAAAAAAATTGGCTGGGGCAGGGTAGGGAAGGAGAATTTTCACTGTGTTCCCCTTTTTATCTTTAGAAATATATATCATATGAATATAGTGCTTCTGCATATCCACAAATTAAAATTCTGAAAAGGCACAGGGGAGACAAATCCAGAAAAAATACAATTACTCTATGCTGAAATCTTTAGAAAATTCTCCA
Source organism: Craseonycteris thonglongyai (assembly GCA_004027555.1). Taxonomy (NCBI): domain Eukaryota; kingdom Metazoa; phylum Chordata; class Mammalia; order Chiroptera; family Craseonycteridae; genus Craseonycteris; species Craseonycteris thonglongyai. The sequence continues at coordinate 18,804 of PVKE010030501.1, forward strand.
TAAAGCAGGTAAAAAGAAAAAGGAACAGGTATTTAAATGTCATAGTGGGAATGAAGAAGGTAGAGCTGGGTAGGGGGTAGGACGGGTCACTCTATTCAGAAAGGGTATGAAACAGGATTTTGCATGAGCAACACCATAAATCCTCTGGTTAGATTTAAAAGCATACTGAAAATGATAAGATATTGAAGTTTAAACATAAAATTGTGCTTCTGCACAGCAACAGAAACCGTTAATAACAACAAAAAAAGGCAATCTATGGACAAGGAGAAAATATTTGCCAACCACATATCTGATAAGGGGTTAATATCCAAAACATACAAAGAATTCATACAACACAATAGAAATATATATGTGTGTGTGTATATATATATATATATACACACACACACACACACACATATATATATACACACACACACACTTATATATATATATAATGTAAATCCTGTACCTTTAGTTTTTAATTACATTGTTTGAATATAAATGGTCAACAGGTACATAAAAAGGTGTTCAATATCATTAGTCATCAGGGAAATGCAAATCAAAACCACAATGAGATATCTATCACCTAACACCTGTTACAATGGTTATCAAGAAGATAACAGGTTAGGTGCTGACAAGAACATGGATAAAAGGGAATCTCTGTAAACTGTTGGAGGAATGTAAACTGGGATGGCCACTATGAAAAACAGTATGGAAGTTCCTCAAAAAATTAAGACTAGGGGAAAGCCGGGACGGCTCAGCGGGTTGAGCGCTCGCTTTGAGGCCATGAGGACCGAGGATC
>PVKE010030502.1:0-19599 GCA_004027555.1 Craseonycteris thonglongyai
ATTCAGTTTTCCTCATATGTAATCATTAAAAGACTTGAGTAAGGGAAGCCGGGATGGCTTAGTAGGTTAAGTGCTCACTTTGCAGCATCGGGGACCGAGGATCGAATCCCGGCCCCGGCCCGTGCGGAACCATATGCTGAACTGGGGAGTTCCCCCAGTTCAGTTATCTCTCTGTCTCTGTCTCTGTATCTCTCTCTCTCTGTCAAAAAATTAATAAATAAATTTAAAAAAAAAAAAGACTTGAGTAGTCCTGCAGCTGTGGTTTTTGTTGGCAACAAAGGTGCATGTAACATATCCTCATACACATCTTCCTGAAAAAATATCGCACAAAAACTAGGATTGGTGCCTTGTAGTCAACATCAGTGAACTTGTCAACCTGGATTGGGTGCCACGCTAAATCATTAATCTTCTCTAATAATTGTGCCTCAATATCCTTTGCTATTTTATCAATTTGTCTAGTTATGGTGCTAGCTGAAAGAGGAACACAGGCCACCTATTGAACTGCAGCCTCTCCTAAAAGTTCATGACATGTCCTTAGCAGCAGGCAGGATCAGCTCTTCACCAATCGTATAGGGCTTCTTAGCTTCAGCGGGTAGCCACTAAGAATGATGCGCTCAGTGCAGACACAGTTGATGAAGTGGTGGCATTCAATAACTGCTTCAGTTCCTCGTGTTCACACTTTTTTTTTTTAACTCCAAGGGCTTATCTTTTAACACAGGGTGCTTGGTTTCATTGTGACAAAGCAGTTTTGTAGGCTTCATAGGTTCATACTAAGGCCAGTCACTACATATACCAAGCAGGCTTGGAGAACGTGAATCGCTTGTTGCAATGATCCTGTAATTTAAGTAGAACCTTTTGCATTTTCTTTCAAATGTATCTTTTTTTGTTGTTGTTGACAGTCTTACAGTATTCTGCTGTCTCATCATTGGGTCTTACCCCTTTTTCAAAGAAGCTCTCCAGTGACCTTCGTTTTTTACTCTTTTTGGCTAGGTTAGCTCCTGGGCTTACAAAAGCTGTGACTGAGACAAGTGCTCAGTGCAGGAAAGAGGTGCAGATAAGAGCAGTAAAGACAATAATGGGTGGGTCATGCACAGACTGTAGTAAGGGTTGGATTCTGACTTAAAGCCTGCCACCAGAGTCAGTTGTAGAATAGAAGTACATCAACTCACCTGCCACTATCAAACCTGACACCAGATGTAACTTAATAATCATTTGCCACTTACTGAAAGGATTTTGAAATAAGTCTGCAAACAATTGGTTTATGATGGTCTCTGTACAGTCAAACCTCTTTGCTAATGTTAATCTGTATTTGCAGCTGCTCCCCAGCTTGAGTATCACCATCTCAGCTTCACCTCAGATCATCAGGCAGTAGATTCTCATAAGCAGTGCTCAGCCTAGATCCTTCACATGCACAGTTCACAATAGGGTTTTCACTCCCATGAGAATCTAATGCTGCTGATCTGACAGGAGGAGGAGCTCAGGAGGTAATGTGCATGATGGGGAGAAGCTGTAAATACAGATGAAGTTTGCTTGCTCACCGATCCTCTCCAGCTGTGTAGCCCAGCTCCTAACTCACCACAGACTGGTACCAGTCTGTGACCTAGGGATTGGATTCCCCATGGGGTGTAAAGGACAACAGAAGACAGTGTTCTATCACACAAAAATTGAGGAAGGCTGCTGGGTAGGAGCTGGAATCACAGACTAGACAGCACAGTAGGGATTTGAAGTCAGATATACAGTAGAACACCCTTGCTGTTTTCTTTTCCTGTCTACAATTTCTAATCACTATTTCCACTTGGTTCAACTTTCTTTGAGTAAAGGGGGTTGGTGGGGGGAAGAATAGATCTGTTCCATTTGATGTTATCACATAATTACACAAAGCATGATTAAACCAATTTATAAAATCCCTTGAGTATAAGAGAGCCCATTTCTCCATACATTTAGACTACTTGTAAATATTATTTTGTGATTTAGTTTCCAAATTGGTGGACAAAAGGCAATCTCATTTCTATTTTCATATTATTTGGTGATTACTATTGTGGTTTAATAATTTCTTTACTCTTTTCAGACTATTATCTCTCCCAGTTAAGTCTTTTTAGTTATCTTCATATGAGCCCTGAAAGTTTCTTATTAAATTTGTTCTTAAATTGCTGTTGTGAGAAGGAAATTGCACTCCATTTTTATTTTCCAGTGACTTATTCTTTTTTAATTATGTTTTTAATTTGAAAACATTAGACCTTCATAAAATTTGCAAAAATTATTTCAAATAGATTTTATAATTCCTTTACCTGTTTATACTTAAAAAAAATAAAGTAAGCTGCACAGATTATATACTATTTTCCTAATTTTTGTGTACATACCTTTCATAACAATACAAACCTGAAGATAATGATAATATTCACAAAATTTCACATGTTAAACATTATTCACATTAATAGCAATGAAATACCAATTAGTCTCAAATTATTGGCACAAGTAGTGATGGATAATATATGTGTATTCTTTTAGATATCTGTTGCCTAGTCATGATGATATCTGAGCAGTTGACAATTACTATACTTGCATCAATGATACAGGCATGGTAGAACAGACTATATACATTGTCTTAAGGAAAAGTCTATTTGAGTCTTTTAAGTTAAATACTGAGGGCTTACATAATGGATTTGTCTTCGCCTGAATTGGGCAACAAGTTGCCTCATTTCAAAGTGATTTTCAGATTCTTACGTTTATATCTTCCTTTCCTAAGTCAGTCTATGATGCACTGGACTGAGCTGTCTTCCACACTTTACTTGAACTTCTAAGTCCTATTCCTGGATATCACTTACATGTAGGAGTTCTTCTGATTAAACCTCACCTCAAACATGTCGATCAGGCTGCTATGGCTTTTCTCTGCACCTGACTCAATCCAACCAACAGGCTTAAGAATTGATTTCAAAAGGGAAGGAAATAAAGATAAGAGAATGTATAAAGAGAGAGGAAATGGAAGATCCAAGTTTTTCATTTATACTAAGAACATACATGCTTGATCACACACCCTTCTCATTTCACCCACTGATATATTTTAGAGATGTAGGGCAGTTTTCTTTCCTCTACCATCCAGTCACCAGCTTTCTGAGATTCAGGAAATACTTCTACATTCTATAACTCTGACCTAGATTTTGCAGGGTGTTTCATCACACTGTGAATACTTTGAATGCCAAAGTATTTCCCCATGCTTCCCTATCTTACTTCCTGCGTAGAGAACTAGAAGTCTGGAATGCTTAAGAAGGGCTCTGCTCAGCTCTCCATTTTTCTAGGTTTTTGGTAGCCAATAACCTGTAGTCACCTCAGATGAGTGTCCTGATGTGCCCCCACTCTTATGCCCACTGACATGTTCTCAGTGAAGGACGATGGGAGAGAGTAGGTGGAGGGAGGAATATTCACTTTATAGCTGAGACTTCTCAGAAATTTAATTTACTCAACCAGCCCATATGTGGCCAGACCACATGTCACCATTATATTTTATGAAAGGTATGGCTAGTTTTTCTATACCACAGAATTTGGCAGATTTCTTCTTTTTATGCAGCTCTACCAAGAATGAGTTGTTTTATTTCTATAGTTTCCAGTATTATGAAGAATTTGTCACTTGCAAGAATTTAGTTTATTTGGTTTCTTTGCATCTTCAGTTCTTTGACAATGTTAAAAACAATCATCTTACTGGACTTGTATTGGTGATTAGAATTAGAGCAACAATCTCATATTTTCTATAGCCTATGTAAGAAAAATTATTTTATTCATTTATTTTTTAATTTGCTTTTCCTTAAACATAAATGAATTTGTAACTAGTTGCCAAACTCAGATCTGTTTGACAGATTTATACCCTTAATGGGCAACACTGAATATTGGCATTTCATTATACAGTAACTTATGTGAGTCTCTATTTCTATTGAATATATTCATTTGCTTCATCCTTGTATTCTTTGCTTTTTATACTCACATACCAATTCTCTTACACACTATTCTTCAAGCATTTTCTATTCATACTGCATTTTTTGTGCTCCACAAAACATTTACACCATTGTCCAAAATGTTCTTTAGACTTATCTTACATGCTTAAATTCTATACATCATTCAAAAACCAATTCAAATGGCAACTTCTATAACTAGGTCACCTTGATCACACACACACACATAAAACAAATTTTCTGACATTTTAATTTTTATGAAACTATTTTTCAGATTTTACATATATACAGTTTGCTTTTTGAAAAGTATTAAATATATGTTTATCAGCTTTATTTTTCTTACTATAGCTGATATTTATTAGGAAAAAAATCTGCCACCTCTACTATTTTCAAATATGTCTTGGACTTAATATGAGTAAAACATGTATGGACTGTGTACATGAAAGAATATTTGAATAAATCCATAACCCCCTTAGTGATCTTTTATGGACTCTTTACTATCTGTCACTTACTTAATGTCTGTTTGCTATATATGTATCTGTTTATTAGTAGCAATTTTCTATCCACTTTTTACTGTATTTACATCAAGAATGAATAGTGCTTTATTTCATTTATATGTTCTCACATTGTAGAATAAATGCTCTATAAATAGCGAGTGATCAAAAAGTAGCATTCATATTTTAAGTTAAAAAGCAATCTACATTTAAAGATATTTATTATATCCATCTATTCAAAGTTATGTGAAACATTAATACTATTATCTGAAATTTAGTTATTTTTAAAATGAGCAATAGTATGAACATATGCAGATGCAAAATTTACAGAAAACGTATTTGTGAAATTAAAAAATAATAATTTCATAAGCTATTGGAGAGAGAACAATCTTAGCCAATAAAAATCTACTTTTTTTACCTAAAACTGAACGGACTTTGCAAACATCTTATTAAGCGAAATAAGTCAGACTGAAAGAAGAAACATATGACCTTACTCATAGGTGGGGTATAAAATTGAAAGTAACAAAGAAACAAAAACTCAGGAACACAGTAGGTGGTTTGGTGGTTGCCTGGGGGTGAGGGTGGTGAGGGTGGGAGAAAGGGCTGGGGGTGGGGGGATAAAATAATTAATAAAGTAATAAATAGACATATCATAAGGGCAGATATGGAAGACAAGTATCGTTAATATTGATTTACTGTGTTTTTCTATACTGTATTTTGGGGTTAGAATTTGCATACTTTCAATTTTCATTTTAAAATAAGTATTGATAGTTAACTTTCAGTAACATGCATTAATATAAAAGAAAACAGTCAAATATGACAGTGATCATTCAAAATAACAATTGCATAAAGTTTTGTGATGCATACCTAAGAAAGATCACAATATTTTTTAGACAAACACTGACACATAACCCATAACTTCATCTACACATTGGTATCATTTCAGATATCAGGTCACACATGAAATATCCATGTAGTGGGGAAGCTGGGATGGCTCAGTGGATTAAGAACCCACCTTGAAGCCCTGGGGACCAAGGATCGAGTCCTGGCCCAGGCCTGTGCGGACGCATGTGCTGAACTGGGGAGTGCCTCCAGTTCAGTTCTCATCGGGGTGAGACCCTGGCCCAGTTCCTGCCCTGTGCAGCCCCGTGCCCACCTATGGAATGAACTATGTGGAAAAACCGATGATGTGCAACTATGGGGACTGTTCTGGGCTCTCCCCCTTCACTCTGTCTCTGTCTCTGTTGATTTCTCTCTGTCAAAAACAATAAAAATAAATCTTAAAAAAATAAAAAATAAATATCCATGTAGTAGAGATTTTATACCGGTGGCTTCAAAAGATGACTAATTGTTTTATTTCTGTAACATGAAGTCTACTTAATACACAGGGTTATTAAGTGTCACTGACATTTTAGATCAATGAGACTTTATTTGCTTTCATTTGCTATTAGATATTATATGTAACATGGTAATGGCTATTCTTCATACAAATTATTGTCTGCATTTTGTAATGCTGATTACATCCAAAGAACAAATTCCTAAAAGGGAAACTATATATTTTCTAAAAACATTGGGGTTCTTTTAAAAATTTTTGATAAATTTTCCAAATTTTCTCTCAATAAAAGATGCATTGATTTGAATTCTGATAATAGCTTTAGACATGTTCAGTCACTTGTAATAATTAGTGATCAATGGTAATTATTTTAAATTTGATAAAAATAACATGATATATTTGAAAATTTAAATTAAAAAAATAATATTATTACTAAATATTTTTCTAATGTTTATAATATGTTTGCATATCTACTTTTATAAATTGTTTAAAATATTTTCCAACTTTTCTAATAAAATTTCTTAATTTTTTTATTTAAAACTTTCCAGGGAGAACAAAACATATGCTCACTAAAATAATTAAGGTTACTTTTGCTTTAATGGAAGATCATTATTTTGACCAAACTAAATTCCTGTCACCTCCCTATTCTAGTTTATTAAACAGTGAACATTCTGAGAAGTAATATAATTCAGCAAAAACAGAATTTTATCTTTGTCTTTGCTAATTATATATCATATAACTTAATGGCTTTTTCAAGTTTTATTCTTCTACTCAGAGAGGTGCTGATGATGTTGATTTTACTGCTAATTTAGAAAAACATCAAAAGAAATCTTAATCTTAAATACTTGTAAGGTTTCTTACTTTCGAATGAACTCAATAATGCAATACAATCTAATTTGAGAATAATAGACAGGTAAATTAATTACCAAAAGATTGCTCTGAGAAATTATATAACAATGTTGTCCAAATCAATAGAAAAAAAAATTTTAAGAAGGATGAAGAAAAAAAGGTAAGGTTACACTATAGAGGTTTGAAAACAATTTATAAATAGATGGGATATTTAAGAAAACATATATTATAAAATAAAAACTAAAAAATATTCCAGAATTGATTATATATTGAATAAACACTTAACACATCAAACTTAAAAGGGACATCAAGTGCTAAGTAGCATGAATAGATGAAGGAACAAATGAATAATAAATAACCCTATTATGGCTCATTCAGACAAGTAAGTGATATATATTAACAGATTTATTGTAGGTTATTAGAATATATACCAAATGAGAGGTGATTAACAAAAATGTATTCACTGTTTGCTTTTGTATATTCTGTGGACCTAAGGCTATGGATTAGCCAGGGTGAGAGGGTCAAGAAAATGAACTGGATATGAATTGTGAGATAGCCTGAAAAAATTGGACAAATGATAACTTATGAGGATTAACTAGTTTCCATATCTCATTCTCACCACCTCCCACCATAATTATGTGGGTGACCTGCAGAGAAAGCTAGCACTGTTTTCCACAGAACTGCAAATTCCTACGTATTTGACCCACGCCAACAAAGTGATCCTGTAGAACGTGGAGCCACGGAGAGTTTCGGTGCTGCCCAAGCCACAAGGTGAACCGACAGATTGACAGCTAAACACGGCCTGGGTCTCTACTCTAAAGATACATATGATAGAAATAGCTGTATTTTTACGGACTTCCATTTGAATTAAAATTTATTTTGTAACCAATCCTAATCTGGCATATCAAAAAGAAGCAAGCCCTGACAAATGTAGTTTTAACTTGGATAGGTTGACAGTGCAATCTGACCACACTGCACACAGAAAATTTAAAGTCAAATTGCAGAATGTCAGACGTCAGAAATCTTAAGATTTGCCAGACACATGACAGACAATTTAAAAATATATGAATACTATATTGACATCAGAGACATTATCAAAAACAAATGAGGTCAGGAGGTAATGACATAATATCTTCATGGAGGTAAAAGATTATTATCTTAGAATTTCATTTTAATCAAGCTATCAAAAACCATAAAATAAACATATTTTCAGATATTCAAAAAGAAATATAATTTAAACACAAAAATAGAACTTCAGGGAAAATATTATTTGTTGGTTTAAAGATAGTTTCCAAATAGTATAGCTATAAAATAGCAATTCAACAAGAAGACCACTACAGGGAAGCCGGGATGGCTCAGTGGATTAAGCGCTCACTTTGCAGCACCGGGAACCGAGGATCGAGATCAAATCCCGGCCCCGGCCCTTGCGGACCCATGTGATGAACTGGGGAGCTCCCCCAGTTCAGCTCTCTTTCTGTCTCTGTATCTCTCTCTCTCTCTCTCTCTCTCTCTCTCTCTCATCAAAAACAATTAAAAAAAAAAAAGAAGACAGCTACCTAATGTTATCATATAAAAGCATACCATACTTTCCTGTGTGTAAGATTACCCCATGTATAAGATGACCCCTACATTTCTAGCTCAACATTAAGAAATCAATACATAGGTTACTTCAAGTTATAAGACAACCCCTATTTTATGCTCTAACAGTCTTAGACAAAAAGGCAAAAGTATCATCTTACATATAGAAAAATAGAGCATACATAGAGAAAAAAAACAAAAACAAAAACCAACAGAACTAATTTTCCAGGAAGGTTTTTTACATAGATTAGCTTTTTGTTTTGTCTCATGATCTATCAACGCAAACAGGAATTTTACAGTGCAGTGGCAATATTACACATTTGAGGACAAAACCATATGATGAAGAAGAAGGTGGTATCAATGTGGAAGGAGCCCATTTCTCTATGATATCTTTGAGAGGCTACCCTGGCTACATATGGCCTGCAACTTCGGTGGAAAAAATGATCTATTTTTGTTACTCTTATCCAGTTTTTCTGTTGCTTGAACCCTAAATGTTTCTATAAGTGATTAAGTTAATTGTAGTTATTATAGTTGAATGGTAGAGAAGTCTACTTAGACATAAAGTAAAAAAAAATCACAGGCTAAAATGTGAAAAACAAAAATTTTATTACCACAATTGCAACAAGTGTAGTACAATTAAGGAGAGAAAACAGGTATTAATCATCTGGAGTGTGATGCTGAAGATGACATTTATTTTAAGAAGAAAGAAAAGAGTTCAGAGGGGAGAGTGGACATAGAAAAAAGCAAGGCAAATTTAAATTTAATAATTAATATTATGTAGACTTGTAGGAGGCAGGAGGTGTCCTGAACTTGAATATAGTGAGAATGCTAGTTTTTGGTTTGAAGAATTCCTGTTCTATAAAATACAGACAAATATTAAGAAATTGTCTAAGTAGAACTAAATTGGAATATAGGGATAACTAGTAATAATTTTGCTGATGTACATTTGATAGACATTTGAGTATAAATTATCTCTAATATATTTTAATAAGCAAGCTGTTAAATATATAAAGAAAGTATTAAAGAAGGACAAAAAAGTATAATCAATTATATTGTAATAAGTGACTTTGTAAAGAAAAAAAAAAAATGATTAAAAGGAGCCAGAGAAGAACAGGTATCACAGAAGTTGTTACATACTGATTGAGACTTACACGGTGATTATTTTTATTCCTAATAGAGAGCAAAGATGAGAGTATGGTAACATTGCAGTGTGTCATCTAGGAAATTACATTTCCCAGAATTGCTTTCCTCGCATCTTCAGGTTAGCCAAGACCACAGGAGAGTTTCTTGAGTGAGATTAGAAGGATGGAAGTGAAGTAGTAGCAAGCCATTTGATTTGCCACTAATACGCTCATTCATATCATTGGTGTGATGCATCAGTGGGGCCAGCAACTTCTCCACCTTCCCTTGAATCTTCCCTTCAGCTTCTCCACCTCTACACTGGAAAAGAAGTATCCCATTTCTACTAGACTTCCATACTGTGAAGGTAGAAGCAAGTTCTGTCTTTGTAGGTTCCAGCTTCATTGACTAGCCCCACTTTCCATCCATCTTTCCTTCTTGACAGCCTGTCATGTGAACTTTGTCAAACCAAAAATTATGATAAACAAACTTTAAAGGCAAAGAAGACTTTAACCAAGGCAATAGCTAGGGTAAAGAGAAGATGGTAGGCCATCTGTATTTGCTAATTGGCTTTACCCAGTGGAAAAGTAAACCTCCTATCTTCTCCACAGGAGGTAGATTTTCAACTTGGAACAAGGTGGACCTCTGAACTTAGGTCCTACCCTCCCTCAAAAACTAGGAGGTAGCAGCCCTATCTTCTTGACAATTACATTTCTAAGACAGAGCTCCAAGATCCTTGAAAAAGAGATCGCTGGGTTATAAACCTGGCAAATTGGTTTTTAAAAGATTTATAACTCAAATGACAAATAAAGGATTCAGGATTACAAATTCTCAAATACAAATTTTCAAAAAAGGAAGGAAGGAAGGAAGGAAAGAAGGAAGATCAGGGGCTTACAGTCTGGGGATGGTTATCTGAGGTTTAATCTAAAAGGAACTTTAAAGCCAGCCTGGTCAATTTTATGGTACAACTCCAGAGGCAAAGACCACAGCCTTAGGGAGACCCTTACTTAGGCAGTTTAAAAACGTTCTGCAGGTGTGAAGGTTAAGTCTAGTAACAAATTCAAATATGTATGTGTCTGTCTCCTAGTAGTTACAGTTCTGTGATTGAACCCTAACTGTGAATATTCTGACAGAAGGAAAAAACAGAAATAAAATTTACACAAATGTAAATCGTATGCAGTGGTACACATAGATAAGCACATGATAAGCTGTACAAATGTGCCAGGAAGCATTTGTGTTGGAACTTCTGCCAGCTTTGCATCACTAAAGCAGAAACTGTGTAAAGAGAGGTAGAGGAAGACTAAAGACTTTACTTTGTGTTGGAGCCAGCTGATTTAGACATGGTTCACTACATTCCTACAAGCAGGGTATGACTCCCAGACATGTGTACAGGAAAAGCAGTTTACAGGACAGAGTGAATTCTGTGCTGGGATGCTGAATAGTACAACAAATGAGCAGGGATTCTCAAAGTAGGCAGGAATAAAAATGCCTAGTAAGCCTAATATAGTAAAAAAAAAAATTTGCAGAGAATTTGAACAATCCAAAGGAAGCTTGAAAATGTAAAAAAAAAAAAAAAAAAAAAAAAAAAAAAAAAAAAAAAAAAAAAAAAAAAAAAAAAAAAAAAAAAAAAAAAAAAAAAAAAAAAAAAAAAAAAAAAAAAAAAAAAAAAAAAAAAAAAAAAAAAAAAAATGCGGGAAATAAAACTGATCTACTTAAAAGACAACCACATTGATGGTGAAGAAAATAAACAGAAGTGTAATTCACCCATGTTAAAATAGAGAAAGAGGATGGATGAAAAACACAAGGTTAAAATACAGGTTTTCCCCAGGATTTCAAGCCAAATATATTAAAAAAAAAAAAATCTACCTTATTCTGGGTTTTAGTTCTAGAAGTGAAGGTTACTTGCTGGCCCATTCTAAGCTATATTTTCCTATTTGGACTCTCTTGTTAATGAAGGTCTTCATGTTAATAAAGACAAACATCAGCTACTCCTCTGCACTATTCCTTGAGTTAGTCAAACCTTGTACAGTAAACAGGGTCCCTATAAACACAGACCCTCTCTGTTACTGCTACCTTATTGTACAGGTGCTGGAAACAGGGATGAACAAAATACAAAGGTGGAATTTTGACGAGCAAAAATTGCCCTGAAAAAATTTTGGTTGTTTCTTTTTTATTACAGGGCCTACCAGGGGTGGTGAACCTTTTGGCGATTGAGTGCCAAAGTTTATGAAATAAGAGTATACTCGCTAAACTCGCGTGCCAACCCATCGAGTGAGATAGAGGTATCAATTATTTTTATGCCTATAAGAGCATAAACAATAATTTTTTAAATGGTATTCACAGGTCCGCGTGCTGAAATAATTGCTCAGCGTGCCACTTTGGGCACATGTGCCATAGGTTCGCCACCCCCGGCCCTAGACTTCAGTATATATCTTCTCTGGCAAGGTCTCTTTAATTTTTCTCAACCTTAGAGTTAGTAGACTATTGTGAGTTTTCACTATTATTTTTTTTTAAATCAGGTTTATTGATGTATATGATACATACAACAAATTTTGTATTTTTTAAGTTCAGAGTTCCATGAATTTTTAAAAGTCCTATAGATGCCACTAGCCCATCTGTTTCTATAGATTGTTGTTTGTTTTGCTTCATCACTTTTTAAAATGAAAGTTCTACTTACATGTACATACAATAAAAGCCACTCTTTTAAGTGTACAATTTGCTTAATTCTGGTTTAACTTTTAGTGGCTATAGACCGTACCTGAAGCTTTAAGCTGGTGGCAACCTATGTTGACTTAAGAGAAAAAGAATAGTTCTCAGTAGCTCAGTCCACAGACAAAGGGCTTTTTCTGCATAGGTTAGGTACTTCACCTGAGACATATGCAATCTTCATTTCAGCAAGGACCACAAGGGAGTGCACAAACAGAATCACAAGGAATATACGTGACCTCAACAGATGGTAGTAGCAGGTCACCAACACTATACTGAACAAGCTAATTAAAAAAAAAATTAATTTCCAGGTCCACGTTGATGGCTGTACCCATTTTGGTGCATAGCAGACACGAGCAGGCAAAATCATGGGTCTGGAGATTTTTTAGTATGTGTAGCCAGTTTCTGCATATAACTTCCTGCAGCTTAGCAAGAAAGCACAACGTCTCTCAAGTGTGCATGTCAAAAACAGACATTTGATTCTAAAGGGCAGAGGGCTTTCTTTATGTGCTTTGGGAATGGAGTCTGGGGTCTGAACAATGTTAAGTGCTTTTCAATTGCTAGTCAGCAGAGTTCTGATGTGATCATGTGTGCTGCTGAGCTCTCACAGACCAAAAAAAAAAAAAAAAGCAGCTTAAAAATAGGAGCAATGTTATGTCACTTCATAGAACTCACAACCAATCCAGTCCTGTCATTTTAGAAATAGGGCTCAAGGAGAAATGGAAATTATAAGATTAAACATAGTAACCCCCAGGGGTTGTGTACATGTACCATATGAATATCAATTTTGTTCTAGTTTTCCTCCCAACTAAATTTAAAAAACCACAGAATGTGGGGATTCAGGACAGTGTACATCTACTGACTGTTAATTTGGTGAATCCAAAGCCATGATTTTCCTCGTTCTCCCCATCACCCCCTTGTGTTCAAGTGATTTTAGTCTAAAGTCATTGGCAATATTAAGCACTAGCTCGTGGCAACATAATTGTTCTGTGATAATTGGATTGAGTCCTATGTGCTGTGGATTGCTAGATGGAGAGGGTGTAAGGCCAGGGTAGTAATGCTCTTGTAATACCTGTTAATTCTTTGGATACTTTGAAAGTGAAGTACATCAGAGACTGATATGGATATATAATGCTCTCTGAGGCCCGAGAGGTAATGAACATATATAAAAGACAGTGCTCTGTTTAAATACAAAAGAGCCCAGATTCTCCTAGAACTTTGATGTAGTAAAAAACAAAGGTGGGGGAGACAAATTATGGTTTTATTTCTTTGGAATGGTAATCTGACCATTTTGCCGAAAAATAGATTTCGGATGTTCTTCTTCTGCTTTGTGAGTTAACTTTAAAGAGGATTTCACATTTAGAATTTAATTTCACCACAGTATGTGGTATCAAGGTGGAACGTATACTTCAAGCAAGCATATCTATTTACTGGCATCTTTATCACTCAGTTGGCTTTACACATCTGTTTTTTAGGCTACCATAAGGTATAAAAGAATTATTGACGAATCTTGAGCTTTCATGGAAAATGTAGCTGGACATAATTTGGGAAGAGAAGTAGATTAGTAAGTGAACTTTTAACCTTGGTAAAATTGTGGCTTTGAAGTTAATGTAATCACTGTACTACTTTTATATTTCAGAAACTTTTAGGGGCAAATACACAGCCTATTTCACATTGTCCCAGAAGGTGCACAGAAGTGCAATGACTTTGTATAGGAGAAGTGTTCTCGCAAATACGGATTCAGATCTGCCTTTCTAACAGCCTTCGTCACTTCTAAGCAGGTTGACCAGGTGTCTGCTCACACCATAGACTTAATCCCAAAGGCCGGTGGTTTAATGAAACAGAACACTGGGGAACAATAACTGAAGAAACTTCTGGTTTCCATGAGAAGGAACGTAGTTTTCTAAATTCTTGTCTTCTTAGTTTGTTCACTCCTCACACAGAGAAGTGTAGCGAGTTAGTGACTGACACCTTTGAGTATACCTGAGTAAACTCAGGTCACCTCCCCATTCACTTTTATAAGAGGAGAAAGTGTTCAGAATGATTTTGATTTGAGTGAAAGCATGTTTTCATTGCTCTTTTACCAAAAACATTCCCTGGGTGAATAAGGGTGACTGATCCTGGATGTGTGTATTGTGAAATAAACTTGACCAAATATATGTCATGAAAACATCAACTTGGCAATTATTAGTTATCAATGTAAAATCGTATGCTTAATCTTTGGCTCCTTTGTTCTATTTTCTCAGCAAGGTAGAGAGAACTTTTTATTGAACTCCTGTGGGGATATTGAAGAACAATAGTCTGCTTTGCTCTTGCAATATGTAACATAAATATTAATTCCATCTTTATAGAAGTAATCACATGAGGGAGAAAGAAAGTAAAGAAAGTGAGAAAAATATGTGGTATTTTAAAACTTTAACTGATTACAGAAATACCTAGCCAAAGATAGAAATTTTCAAACTAATATACTGAAGCTTATTTGTAATGAGATACTAAACAAAGCCATTTCCTTTCTTCAGTTTTGCTAAATGAAAGAAATATATATTATACACTTTGAAATGGGAAGTATCCTATATGTCTGATTTTAATAAAGCCCCAATATAGATTCCTGATGAAAAGCTTTTGTAAAGCTAAGGGAAGTACTTACAAAGATAAATAGGATACTTGGGGATAACCAGTTAGGAAAGTATAATTGGGAAGACTATAAAATGTCAACATAATGAATCTCTCAAACATTGGACGTTTTGTCAGCAACTATACTTAAGAATGTTGTGAGTTACTAAACCAAGAAAAGGTTAATGATGAACAAATGAAAAGGCATAATGAAGAAATAAAGACCAAGCGAATTAAACAAATGAGTAAGAAAACAAACAGCTTTCAGGTCAAATGAATAAACAAATTAAAACTATTGAATAAATTATAAACTAGTCAATGTTAATAAAGTCTAGGCAGAACACAAAACTATTCTAAGGGATTTTAATATTCAGTCTTCATAGACCTGATTCAAAGTCTAAAAAAAAAAAGTATATAAACAAAAAATTGTCAGAGCACTCAAAGCTGCAAAGGAAAATATTGATTCAATAGGATTAAGATTGGGTAAAACCAAATGAGAAGTAAATTAAATTAAAAAAAATTATGCTTTTCATCGCTTCAGAGCAAAAAAAAAAATAAATAAATAAAAATAAAGAAGAATATAAGAAATGAAAATTTAAATTTAATTAATGACCCACAATTATAGAACAGTTATCAAATTTATATGGTTTACATTATTTCTTATTGCCAAAATTAATTCAATTTTAGGAATTGTAAGAATTAAAACACATAGATAATTAATTTTCTTTTCATTTAACAACATTAATGACAAGTTTAACTCAAAATAATATAATTTTTCTTATCTATTCATAATCATAAATATATAATTTGAATATAAGAAAAATGTTAAGCAACATTTCTACTAGTTTACTGAAAAACAAAAAGAAAAGCAAAATTAAAAAATTAACACAAATCAACAATTAAGAAAGAAATTAATAAATTTTAGAATTTCAGTGTGAAAGAGTAGACGAGCAGATAGTTAATGTTTTGCCCATTTCTCCAAAGCAAATGTAAAAAGAAAATAAGAACCTCCTTAGGTCAAATTAGTGCTTATGTGGATGCACACTTGATAAAATTGTATGGGATATCTGAAAAAAGAGCACATGAAAGTGGTGACAGAATCCTAGCTCCTCACTTACCAAAACTGAAGATCTCAGGGAAGCCGGGATGGCTCAGTGGGTTAAGCGCTCACTTTGCAGCGCCGGGGACCAGGGATTGAATCCCCGCCCCGGCCCGTGCAGACCCATATGCTGAACTGGGAGCTCCCCCAGTTCAGTTCTTTCTCTGTATCTCTCTCTTTCTCACTCTCTCTGTCAAAAATAAATAAATAAATAAATAATATTTTAAAAACAAAAATCAAAAAACTGAAGATCTCTATTTTATACATTTTCCAAAGGAAAAAAAGTAAGGAAAACTTTTGTTTATAAGTTAAATCTAAAGATTCTGTCTCTATGTATCCACATCACAACCCATTAAAACATATTTCTAATCTACCAACAAACAGTTGAGAAATTCTCAGGCTATAATATATACATATGATATAAAATTTTCCATATTCAGGAAGATAACTAATTTGCAATATTATATTAATCACTGTAAATTATTAATGTAATTAATATTAAGCACTTATTTTTACTTAACATGAATAAATTTCCATTAGGTAGTTACAAGTATTTTTATTCTTATGGAATCATCTGCATAGAATCTTTTATTTGTAATAGGAGGCCTAGGCATAGACTAAGAAATAAATTCTCAGGGTCAAGCATAATATTAACAGATTATTTACAAAATCTTCCACTGTTCTAGCATCAAGTTGAAATGCTTTTCAATATTAATTATGCAATGATATTTACAGGATTTAAAAAGTTATCACACACTTAGACAATACATATTTCAATACTTTGGGTAAATATTTCCAGAAAAAAACTATTAAAATTCTGAACATAAAAGTGATCATTATATTTTGTAGAAATAGCCATTTATTTCTTCAATGTAGGATAATACCCTCTGGTATCTTAATGTGATTTCTTCTTATTAAGAATTGATTTAAAAATTATTTATATATTCCTCTAGGGAATACATCTTACAAGTACATTTACTTTTAATAAAATTTTATTTAAAAACAATTTTACATAAATTCCATGCCAGAATGTTAGGCACATTATGGGATCATATGAAGATTAATACAGAAATATTCAGTGAATGGAGTTTACAATAAAATTGTTAAGACCATTGATAATAATTAAGTATATTGCAAGATGATTTGCAGAAATTTTACAGTTAAACTAATACTGTGGAGAATCAATTTCCTTAGTGAATAATCAGATAATCTCAGTAGATTTTATAATCTGTGCTCACATATATAACTTGAAATGAGTGAAAATATTCTTTGATCTTTTACATTAGAGTCAA
Organism: Craseonycteris thonglongyai; assembly: GCA_004027555.1. Lineage (NCBI taxonomy): Eukaryota > Metazoa > Chordata > Mammalia > Chiroptera > Craseonycteridae > Craseonycteris > Craseonycteris thonglongyai. Next base: position 17,028 of record PVKE010030502.1, read on the forward strand.
AATAGGCAAAAGAGAAAAAAGAGTATACAGGAGATAATAACTTATTTGGAAGAAATAATCCCACTGGTAGCATCATTTGTTTTAGAGATTTACTTTATCTCTCTCAAATTTAAATAAAATTTAGGATTTTTAATGAGTGAATGAATGAGTTTGAATTTCACAAGGAAGAACTTACACAGAGAAAAATAAATTTTCAAACCTAATGTGATTTATTGGAAAATTATATGTGAAAGAGATCACAAATCAGGTCTCAATAATTTCCAATTAACTAGTACCATTATAATTATATTCTGGTAACATTATGAAACATTAAAATTCAACAGAAGATTGTATAATGAGTATGACTGTAAACAAAACCACATATTTTCAGTAAGACTTGAGTTAAAAATTCATTAGGGAAATTATAAAACCTAAAAGTCAAATAGCATTGGAAACACAACATTTCAAAATGTGAGAGACAGCAATAGCAGTATTTCAAAATAAAAAATACATGTATATTTTTAATTTGGTTATTGTATTATATTTAATGTGCTAGATTATGTGCAAGCTTGCAGAAACAACTTCTAAACTGGTTTCTATTGCAAAGTGGTTGATTTTATAGATCTAAAAAAATTATATTTACAGCATAGATAAGGTCATAAAATCATCTTAAATGTTCCTTTTTAAAAATGCTTTATCTGTCAATATTTCTTTGTTAAAAATGTGTTGCCAGTCAGGTTATTATAAAAATTATTGCAATTTATTATCTTTAAAAGAACAAATAGGATCAAAATATACTCAACCTCTAGAACATGTTGGTAGTCACAGTATAAAACAAATTCTATATATTTACAGTATAAAATCCACTAAGAGTTATGTTTACTACATCTTATAAAATTAATGTATTAATTATAAAAATTTAAATTTCCTCATTACTTAAATTTTTATGAATTTTAACACAGGTCTTTGAATTATAAAATTTTAAATATGAAAATATACAAAGTAAAAAGTATTCAATTTAAATAAAATTGTATTGATAAAGGTAATGTGTTTTTTACAATTGTCTAGTTACTAATTTTTGTTTCCAGTATTTTTCTAAATGGGAAATAATAACTTTGCGAATCTTTTGTTTTAGTTGAAATTTATATATATTAAAGTTCACATATTTTAAATGTGCAATTCAATGAGTTCAGGTAAATATAATCAAAACCCAATTAAAGTTTACATTGCTGTCCACCCAGATATTTCTTTTAGTTGTGTTTCCAGTCAATTCCTATCATCATAAGTAATCTCAGGTCTAATATTTTTTATCGTGGTGTGATTTTCATCTCTCTTTCATCTCCAAAGAATTGTAGTCATACAGTATAGACTCTTATGTTTGACTCTTTTCATTTAAAATAATTGTATGCACCATAATTCATTCATTCTGTTTTATTACTGGATAGTATTCTATTGTACATAAACATCATATATTAATAAAGCCAATTTAGCAACTTGTCTTTGTAGTTAATTATGTAGATATTCTCATTTAAAAACTCCCACCATACCTTTTTTTTTTTTAAACATAAAGGTATTTTTTGATATGTTTTTCTAGAAGTTTCATAGTTTCAGTGTTTATATTTAGGCATATGATCCATCTCTAATTTTAGAGTCTGGCATATATAAAGGTTTGAGATTTATTTATTTTTTCTATAATCTAAATGCAATTGAAATGTCATCACATCTTTGCATAAAATAAACGTAGGATTATCTGTAGTTTTTCTTTGCTGTTTCATTGATTTATTGAATTTTTCTTTACACATACCACACTCTAGTGGTTAATGTAGTTTTGTAGTAATTTTTAAAATCAAGTTTATTTATCATTTTAAGATAATTTAGCTATTCTGTATCCTTTAATTATTCATATAAATACTATAATCAACTTGTGTATTTATACAAAAATATTTTTAGATCTTTATTGTAATTACATAAAACCTATAGATAAATTTGTTGAGAATTGATGTTTAAATGACACTGAAATTTTCAGTTCATTAGCCTATTCCATCTGTTCATTTATTTATGTCTTCTTAATTATTTTTTCTTAATAATTTAAAGTCTCCTGGTAATATTTTGCATGATTTTTGTTTTTGGTGTTCTTAATGTTTTATACTTTTAGATGTTATTTTTAACTTATTCTAAAAATAATTTCCATCTGAAAATAATATCTAAGTTTTGCTTCTAGCATTTAAAACTTAACTGTTTTTGTATATTGACCTTGTATCCTGCAAGCTTGCTTAATGCACTTACTGAATCTAGTAGATTTTGCATATTCCATAGCACTTTCATTGTAAATAATTATATCATGTGTCAACAAGAAAGTAATAAATTTTTCTAATTGTTTTGGTTTATCTTTTTCTGTCAGGGACCAACTCGGACCAATCTGGCTAAAAACAAAAATAACTCCATTTTGAGAATCGACTCCATCCTGAGAGATAGCCTTGCGGTCTGGCCTGAAGTTAAAGATAACTTGTTACTCAATAGTATCTCCCACGCATAGCCCACCCCTCCCTTGCTTGGACTGCCCGCTAGAGCCCGCGAATCCTCCACCAATCCT
>PVKE010030503.1:0-19580 GCA_004027555.1 Craseonycteris thonglongyai
TCTGTAAACTGTCTAATTGTTACCAACCAATGTAACCTCATCAAATTTAAAAATAAATTAAAACAAACAAACAAACAAACAAAAAAAAAAACAAAAAAACACAAATTCCTGGGCCCCACTTTCTGAGTTCCTGATTCAGTGGGATGGGGCCTGAGAATGTGCTTTTCTGACGTGGCTCAGCTGCTGTTACCCTGGGGGCCTCACTTCGGGAAGTATTGCTTTAAACTGCCCCCTTCATCCATTCTATGTGCTGCTCCCTGGCTGTAGCTCTTTCAGGGAGCACGTTCTTTTCTTCTTTTTTTTCAGAAATTTTATGGCCTTGTACTGTTTACTGACTTTCTTTTCACATTTCGAATCTCCTATTTGCTTGACAAAAATTGTAACATTGCCTACTTTCATTAATCATTTCAAGATCCCAAAAAATCTAAATGCAACGTGCCTCTTTCATTTCCCGATATTTCTCCTTAGCCATGCAATAATCTCCTCTTCCCTCCCTGGTCTCTAATTATTGGTAATCAACTCACTCTCCAGGGCTCTACCCAAGTGATGTCCACTTCATGGAGCTATTCCCAGTTGTAATAGACAACTAGCCCCCTTGTATTCTCTTATAGCATTTATAGCACCATGCCTTTAATTATTAGCATAGTTACCTTGTCTTATCTACTGAATTTAGCAAGCTCCAATACAAGGAGCACCAACCTTCAGACTCTACTGCACGTTTTTCATATAGAAGGTCTTCTTTAACATTCATTTTACTAGCAATTTACATAGAGATTTTGGCAGTGGGGTGGGGAAATAGATGATGAATGCTATTATGGAACATTTGTAGAATTTCCCTGAGATCACATTTTTTTATTTGCTTGACAAAAATTGTAACATTGCCTACTTTCATTAACACAAGTGAAATATTTCACAAAACATATAATGAGCAATTAAGATATGAAATCCCAAATTACCTTATCGCACCACAGGATTTCAATTGAACAGTACTTTTTGGTCTCATTCTATTATTGCCAAGGCTTATTAATTATTATGGCCAGTTTTTGGGCCAAATTGTATAGATGACAATCTGTCATAGAAGTACTCCCTCTATTTGCCAAATACAGTGATGCCTTGGAATTTGAACTTAATCTGTTCCATTTGAATTCCAAAACGTTCAAGTTCCAAGAGAAGAGTGGGTGTTTGGATAAAGCTACGGGGCCGTACAGTCGATATGTCCATCCCATGCGAACAACGTGTTGGCATTCAGATTCCAACGCAGCATTCGAATCCCGAGGCAAAATTTGCTTGATTTTTTGTTCAGATTCCAAGTTGTTCGAGTTCTGGGGTGTTTGGATTCCAATGTATCACTTATAATAAAATGTGTGTGTGTTTTTTTTTTAAGATTTATTTTACTGTTTGTGAAAAGGTGTGTGTGAGAGAGAGAAGGGGGAGGGCCCAGAGCAGTCTCCATAGTTGTACATCATTAGTTGTGACATAGTTTCATTTCAGACAGGTGGATATGGGGCCACGCAGGGTGGAACCAAACTGGGGGCCTCCTGCATGGGAGGTGAGAACCTTTGCTGCCGATCCATCCTGGTGATTACCAGCTGTGCTGCAGTTTAGCACATGGGTTCGCATAGGCCGGGGCCAGGAATAGAACCCCGGATCTTGCAATTGTGAAGCAAGTGCTCAATTTGCTAAGCTATCCCGGCATTCCCAATGGTCTTTTTGATATAGACAAATGAATATATTAAAATAGCATGGCCATGAAACACTTTTTCTGGTGTGTTTCAAGGTATCATTAGGCTGACAATACACACCATTTTAACTGGGACAGTACCGTTGTTTTCTGTCCCATTTAAAATGGTACATCTATGAGGTCAGCTTATCTTCAGGACTTTTCAGGGCCCATAATGTGCTAATGTATTTTAGGAATCTTTAAAAGGGAATATACAATATTCAGCATTTTTTTTCAAAATTCTTTTTATGTTTTAATTCTTTTATATTTTATTTTAATTTGCAGAAGAGCTCACTGTGATAACCTCCCCTTGCATCACTATTTGGGAACCCAGGCCTGTATAAGTGTTTGGAAAAGAGGCAATTGCTGAATTAAATGGGAAATTGGTACCACTAAGCATTTGATATGTACATTTCTTTACCAGTGGTGGCAGTGATTCTGAGGCGGACCTTTGTGACTTTTCTAATTCCTCCAGGTCACCGAGTTTTGTTGAGGATGGAGCAGGGAGGTTGCTAGATGAAATGATCCAGCTGGTTACTTCACTTGGGTGCATTAGCTCTTGCTGGCCCTGAGGTATTCTGCTCAACCTCACTGCATGAGCAGGCTCCAAACCCTTGACGATCTCCAATAAAACATCTCCTTTACAGGTCTCTCTGGAATGCACTGGGTTCAGATGTGTTAGCCATTGCAAGCCGACTGCTAAGATTACTGGTAATTATAAGAGGTCATGTCAAAGAGCTGGGACACTGAGGATTTCTCTGTCATGCAGTTGGTTTGTGAGGCCCAGTACGTTGCTCCTGACGTTCCATTCCTTCAGAGAATGGGGATGGTGGGGAGGTGGCTGTGTGGACTGCTGCCAATAGGGTGAGCCACACCGTAGCCAGCCTTTTCCTACCGATTTTCTAGAATCAGGGGTCTCCAAACTACGGCCCGCGGGCTGGATGCGGCCCGTGAGGCCCTCTCATCCGGCCCGTGGAGACCTTTTTATCTACGGAAAAAAATTACGGAAATATACATGTATCTTGCCAAGATCAGCTGGTTCTTTTTTATTTGGACCTCAAGTGTGTAGTTGGCCCCCAAACTGTTGTTTGATAGTTAATGCGGCCCTCGGGCTGAAAAGTTTGGAGACCCCTGTAGATTATCACCTGTACGTCTCATCTCATTCCATCCGTTCTCTGTCAATGAGAAGAGAGAGGCTTTCGCATACTTTGTGAATTTTTTATTAAAAGGGCAGAAAATAAAATCTTAAAAAAATAAAGAGAAGGAAGAAGCAGAGTCAAATCTCTTTGAAGCCTTGACCTTCATACTGTCTCCTTGGCAGCATTTGGTGTTTCTCAGTGAAGTCTTCCCTTTCTATCCGTCAAGACTCTGATTTGGACTTGCTTCTAGTTTGGATGTGGGCATTTTCTTTATAAACCATTGTCTTTAAATAAGCAAAATGAAGTGTAGTGAAATATTTTCAAAGTGTTAGTTGTCTGAACAGCCAGGGAACGTTACAATATTTCTTTCCAGGAATGTTGACTCACAATTTTGCTGCTTTATTAGCCTATAATCCCTTGTTATTAATCTTGTACTTTGCTTGACCCAGAGATTTCTTCATGAATCCTACAGTCCATGCCCAGGTGATTATTATGACACATCTCTTTCCCCTAATCACTGAGCTAAGAGGCATTTACTTATTTCTTCTGACTGACATAATGTGCTCTTTTATTTATGTTCAGACTGCTTCTATCTACTGTTGGGATATACAGGCATACCTCGTTTTATTGTACTTTGCTTTATTATGCTTCACAGATCTGTTTTTTATTTTTACAAATTGATTATGTGTATATTGATTACTATTTGTATTGATGCCTGTGGTGATACACAAGCAAAAAGATTATGACTTGCTTTATTGCAATGCCCGCTCTACTGTGGCCATGTGGAACCCAAACCGTCATGGCTCTGAGGAATGCCTGTACTGTCTTACTGACTGACTTTTGAAGCCAGGTTAAATGCAAGAGTGGACATTTTGTTCCAGTTTGATGGAAGAAGACTAAACATTCTGGAGAGCTGCTTTTATACAATGTCGCAGTCACAGTCTGGGTTTTAAAACTGCCCAAGGAGGGATTAAAAATAGTCCATTGATGCTCATTTTCATATTAGGTTTTTGAAAGGTTCAAACGACCTGTTTAATGTCAACATATCTTGGAATCTCACGGACTTTTCTCCCAATATACTAAGAGTCATTGGGTCATCCTTCTTCATTCTCGGGTCACTTTCTTGGGGTGCCTATTTCCTAGCAACGATAAAATAATAGATGGTTAGCAATGTAGCTCTCCTTCCATCACCACATGTCACCCAATACATTTAACAATAAGAGAAAAACAATGAAATAAAGCTTTAAAAAGAAAAAAAAAAGATGGGCATCAATACTGAAGATTTTCTCTCTTTTTTTAAAAAAAACTTTATTTTATTGTTTGAAAGAAGGTGTGAGAGAGAGAAGGGAGGAGGGCCCAGAGCAGGCTCCACAGTTGCACATCATTAGTTGTAACATGGTTTCATTGCACACAGGTGAATGTAGGGCCACGTGGGGCAGGAACTGAACTGGGGCCTCCCGCATGGGAGGCGAGAATCTTCACCACTTGCGCTGCAGTCAGTATATGGATTTGCACGGACTGGGCCTGGGAATCGAACCCCAGACCTTGCGATTCCAAGGCAAGTGCTCAACCGCTGAGCTATCCCGGCATCCCCAAGATTTTCTCTTTAGAACAGGGAACAACAGCGAGCCCGTCAAAGTGCCATTGTCTTCATGACAAGGTGGAAGGCGCCTTCTCCCTGCACCTGTGTGGAACGCAGAGTAACCCCTGTGGCTGATGGAGAAGAGCCACCGTCTGGTGCTGTTGGAGGACTACACTTCTGCTGCAGTAAAGGAGGGTGTGGAAGTCACGAGGGAAACCCCCGCGTGGGACACCAGAGGGTCCCCTCTGTCTTCCCATGTGCTCTAAGATTGCTGTGCAAGAGTAAGAAGTGGCTGGACCCTACCTCTGTTTACAGCATCCCCAAGAATCAAGAAAGGGAAATAGAAGAAAAAGTATTTGAGAGAAATACCTGCGGGTGCTGGTTTTTGATCACGATCACTTCCGTGTCCTTCCTGGGAAAACCTCCCTCTTGTTTTATTTTATTCCAGGTGACCAGCTGGTCTTCCTGAAAGAGAAGGTGACGCTGCCAGGGCCTTTCCTGAGTGAGACCTGCTCCTCAGAGGGAGAAGCACAGGGCCACTGTCATGGAGAAACTCCGGGAACTTGATGAAGCCAGTTATACAAGGTTCTTTAAGGCTTCGATCAGCCACTTGCTCTCTGGAAACTCGGGTCCTAACCACTCGTCTATGGCATTTCGCTCTGCTGATGTCATGTGGTATGGAAACTCTGTTCTTGTGTCTGAAAACGATCCTAAGGAAAACCAGCATCACTGGGGGGGAGAATGGGCGGAATGTCTCTAGCCAGGAGGCCGGAGGTGCCCCAGGAAGCTGGTTCCTCTGAATAGTTAAATGGCTGCCTCTCAACTTGCACAATGTCACATTGAATTTGAAACAGGGAACTTTTTATATTTTCCCCCTGATTGTGCTGGCACCTGGCAGATGCCTATTTACCACAGGCATCAATACACATAGTAATCAAAGGAAATCAGAGGCACAGATTAGCAACAGCTGCAAGTCATTAGTGACAGACACGGGAAAGCACAATTCTGCACCCAACTTTGAAATAACCAATATGAGTATTTCAGAGCACGAGGGTTACCGCAGGGCACTCGCTAACATGAGCGCAGCCAAACAATAGCTGGGCTTGTCTCTCCAGAGGGCGTTTTTCTCAAAGGCAGCACCATACACTCCGTACTGGAAACCAGTCCATCCCACGGTATTGGTCTGTCCAGTGTCAGCTCGTTTCAGAGTCTATGTGCCCATCTTCGGATCAAAGGCGGTCTCAACTGACAAGTAACCTCTGGCTGGTGGGAAAACTTATCTCCTGCCATAATTTTAGTGGTGGGAGTTAGCGTGTCTTCCCAAGGGCTTGATGAGATCTTTGACCTAGTTGTAAAGGGACATAGAGAAGGGGAAATAAGACATTCCCTTTTGCCCGTTTAATCTCATATTGTTTTCCACATTCCTGTCTGAAAATCAGCTCGTATTGATAGCCGTTCTCTTGGTAGTTACATATTCTCGCTGGTAGCAGTAGCCTTAACCTATTCCCGAAAATACTATTCAGTGTTTTAGCTTTCCCCTAATCAATTCATTCAGTGCCTCAGCGGACTACAAGCTGGTCATTTAGAAATTTCTAGCTGTTGCCTAATATGTCCCCAAACACATTTAGCCAGCGTGGGTTTCTATTTTAGACCATCTCTGGAAATGCAGATTTACTGTACCACTGGGTAATGGCTTAGAGATAAACAGACACAGTGAGCTGCTGTCTGATTAGCAGGACTGGGCACAATTTAGCATTATATATGTACACTGCTATAATTGGAGCGCTGGACCGTGGGCTATAGATTAAATTGGTCTCATCACCACATGTGGCCTCTTCTTCCTTTACTTGGTATTAAAGTTGGATTATTTCTTCCTGTTTTAGAAATTTCTCCTCTCTGATCTCCCTCCCCCAAAATATCTTCTGAAGATTTTTCTAAAAATTCTTATAATAATAAGTAACTTGCTTTGGAGATGAGACTAAAAAAGGAAGGAAAATTCTGCCTTCTATCTAGTTTAGAGCCAACCATTCAGTATCAGCTCCTTAATAACAAGCTACACAGTATTTTAGAAGAAAGCTTCCAGGTAACCTGGATTTCTTGGGGCACGTGGCACATCCTAGACATTCAGATGCAGGTTGTGGTCTTACATGTTGCTTCTTAAACATTTGGAGGAAACAAATTGTTTTGTACTTGATTAAGTATCATAATCTGTAGTTCTTCAGGAGCTGTGATTTCTTGGGGCCATTTTATGAAGAAGCAAAGACATGGTATTAATTCATAATTTTATTTACTAATCAATTCAGCACATATTTATTGAACATCTGCTAGATCTCAAAGACTGTTTAGGCTCAGTGGGTATAGCAGCAAAATTAACAAATGACCCGGTTATGAGGTATCCAGCCGATTGACGGTGAGGGTGGAGGCAACTTACATTTGAGTTGGCAGTTTGACTACAGTTCTTATTGTGTCCATCTTTTTTCTTCCTTTCTCCCTCCATTCCTTCCTTCTCTGATCTTCTTCTCCTTTCTATTTTGCTACCTCCTCCATTTTCTTCCCTCTCCTTTATCTGTGTTTTGTGATTTAGACCTTTGAGGGACTAGTCATTATTTGTTATACAGAATTATTTAATTAAATAAAATATACATTTGTGAGAATTAATCTGTATTAGTTAGGGTAGAGTACCTGTAACAAATCAAGCCCCTATTTCCAGTGGCCTAAGACAACAGAATTTTATTTGTTGCTTCGGTAGCAATCTCAGGAAGGGTTTTCTGGTTGGTGGGAGGGTATTCCGCTTATGCAGTGACTTAGGGAACCAGGCTCCTCCCATCTTGTGACCCTGCTAGGCCTGGAATCCTTGGTTTCCGGTTGGTGGACAAGGAAGTGGAGGGTGAAGAAGACACCGCCATTTCTTACCCCGCTGGGCCTGTAGGAGGCAAATGTCACTTCTGTTCATCTACTGCAGGGAGAATTGTCTTGATAGCTCCACCTAGATGAAAGGGGCTTTGAAGTTTTATTCTTGGCTGAATAGACTCTTCAAGGTGACAGTTCTGTACCAAGGAAGTGGGAGGACAAGTATGAGTAAACAGACACGTGTCAGGCACCATGCTGATTTCTGGAGGTAAAAGACGTCCAGTTAGGATATCAAGCGTGGCCTCTAAGTACTAACTAAAGTCACAGGTGAGCACAGATGTGGGGACAAATAACTCACCCAGGGGTGGACTCGGAGCCTTAAAGTTCTTCCTCTGGCAGATAAGAGGAAGGAGGTGTCAGAGCTGAGCAAAGGCACAAGGCTGGGAAGATACCCAATAGGTCCAGATAGTGGTGAGCAGCTCCATGACTAGAGTGTGGGGTGACTGGGGCTGGATCAGAGAGGGCCTCGTGCGCTGTGTCCCTTGCATACAGAACTAGAATAGGATTGTGGACTTGGGCTGTGTGCTTGCGGCTTCAGATGCAGGTCTCTGATTCCATTTCTTTCTGAAACCCTTGTTGCTTGATATTTCATTACACATGTGCCAGGAAATGGATTTTTAAAACCTGAGGAGCCATGTAACTTTCTAAGAGGAAAGGTATTTGGCTTCTAAGCAAGGAAGACATATCCTTGATCACCTTGTTTCTAACTGGGTAGGAATGTGCCATCTTACAAAAGAGGCTCATTGAAATGTATCGATTCCCATCTCTGACTTCAAGGGTGATATTTCAATACATAGCTCCCTTCCCTTTCTCCCGATACTTGTAATAGAGAATGTGTTTTATTATAATGCCAGGAGAATGCAGAGTCTCAGTACCCGAGGAGGAGGAGGTCTCAGCTGTTCTGAATGGAGATTTCCCATGTAACATGCTGGTTAAGCTTGCCCAAGATGATGTGCCAAAGAACCAGGTCACTAGGGGATGAACATGGGATACCAATTGCAAGACATACCCATTGTTTTCCCCAAAACTTTTTATAACTAGAATTAAGGGGCTAAAAGAGACCACACAATTTTGATGTTCCTGTATTCATGGCTTATCCTTATCATATACCACTGTTAACTCCATAATGAATATTTACTTTCCTTTTTTTAAAGATGATTTCAAGCTGGTTAGCCAACATGATCTCCACTTTGTATACCCACTTATAAAGGAAGAGAGACTAGCATAGTAAAGTAAATTTATAAGCTTTGTTTATTAATCTAATATTTAATGAACATCTCTTAAAAATCAAGCATGTCTGAGCCTTGGGGTGGAAAGGGGAGGGAGCTAGAAACATAGGTAAACAGAAGTTTCTGCCTACATCTACTAGGGAAGATGCAGCTGTAAGTAACTCTAATACCACAATGAATGAGAGAGGTTTTGTAAGGAAGGAGTGGACAGGAGGGAGAATTTGATGCTGAAGGAAATCAGGGAAGGCTCAATGGAGTAGGTGCCCTAGGGACTGGGTCTGAGTAGAATAGGTGGAAGGAAGTTAATCTAGAAAGAGGGAAGTTGGAGCAGGGACATGGAGATGAGTAAGTACAGGGAAGTATTTGGGGTGTGTGTGTCATGGAGTCCTCCAGCCGGCTGGAGCCAGGACTGCAGGCAGCACATGGAAAGGAGTGAGGAAGAGTGCAGAGAGGGGAGAGGTGTCAGGGATGTTCACAGTTAAGACATTGGATATGTAGTTAGGGATCTTAGATCTAAGATGGCAAAGTCTACTTCCAGGCTTTCAAGCAGAGAAGGTATTGCCCAGACGTTACTGACAAAGACCCTGAAGCTCAGAGAATTTGCTACAGATTGGGCTAAGGTTACATAGCCAGTTGCTACATGAACAAGCAGAGGTTCAGCTCTCTCGGGGCAGGCACCTGGCTTTCTGCATGACGCTAGGTCAGAGAGAAGGTCTCAGGACAATAGCCAGAGATCATGAGCTCTCAGCTTTGCACACAGGATAGTATATTTCTCCCAATGGAGAGTTGGCTAATTGTGAACACATTTAGGGGTCTTTGAGAAAAAGATCATCCCCTGAACTCAGCCCTGCTCCAACCAACCTGGAGCTTTGGCCTCTGTTTTCTTTTTACCCCCACCCCTCCTGCAGATGCATATCCAACTATCCTCATTGCTTTGGAAGTTAGAGAGAGTCCATGGGTTAGAAGGACTGCTTATAAAATGTAAAAGCAAATGATGACTGTCAGAAAAACACTTTTGAAAGAATGAAGAGACAAGATTTACTGTTGCTTGAAATGGATATGTGTTGTCCAATTGGCCTTTTTTTTTTCTTACCATAAAATACAGAATAGAGAATGCTAGAAGATTTTCTTTTTAGAACTTGGTAAAAATTATAGCAGATGAACATTAGGCAAAATCAAAAGGGGGATTTTGCTCACATATGAAAGTTTATAAGAAATCTAGTTGAGTCTGGTTGAGTATTTGCTGAAGTTTGTGGCTGTGTCAACAAAGATGGGTTAAAGTAAGCATATTTTAGATCCTAAACAGAGAAGTCTTATAGTCTGGAATAGAGAGTAGTTTTAAAGTGTTTCAAAATGGGTTTCCTTTTCTTTCCTTCCAGCTGTGCCTAGTGCTAGGGGAAGATGAACTGGCATGTTCTTTGTTACATAGCAGCATACCCACCCATGGGAGTGAGGCGCATTCGATTTTCAAAACCTGAGGTCTTTTCAATCAGTTGATAGTGGAGTTGGGGAAAATAGATTGAGAGAAGCTGCGTAGCCATTCAATATGGTACTCTAGCACCTGGGACATGTTAACCATATTCTTCGAAATAGAGCTGACGATCTCATTGGTAAAACTGGCCCAGTCAAATAGAGCAGTGGATAAAATACGCTTTCTGGCATTTGTTTCAGCATCTTTTGGCCTGTCTTGGCTCCTGCTTTTCTCTTATACTGCAGTGGCTATAATTGGAATAGTTTAGAAAGGGCATAAATATCCAAGTGAACTTACAAGTTTCTTTTGTACCTTCCTGATTTTAATTATAACTCCCTACCACGATCAGAATTGCCTTTATGTATTTGATTAGCTTCCTAAGCTCCTGGGATCAAGTGACCCTTCAGTAACTCAGTAGTCCTTTGCTGTACATCCATTTTCTCTCTGAGGCAAATTCCGTTTTCTAAAGACAGGTGGAAAGTTTAATTTTTTTCTGTTTACAAAATGCTCTGTAGATTTTGTACTTAAAAACTATTGTAATATAAAGTTTTAATAAACCCAAATCAAATACTTAAGCTTCCTTGAAATGTTTTAGGTTTCTTTTCTTTATTCACCTCTATGGCTTAATTAGGAGCATTTTTATAAAAATAATAATTTTCCAAATTCATTTCTGGTCCTGTAAAAACAAAGCCTACATTTCAAAGGCAAAAGACTTAAAAATAGTCTTAATACTAGGAAAGCTTTTTAAGATTAACATAAAAGTTAACTTAATGACATTGGTTAAAGCTATAGCATTTTCTAAGTGCTTCCCTATTCCTGCCCTCTGGGACAGGAACCTTGTCTGGTGGATCTCAGAGATTTGTCCACACTGTGTACACAGGGCCTGGTGTATAGCAGGCGTTCAGAAATAATGGTTGGAGAGTAGAGATCCAAGATGGCAGAGTAGATAAACACTGTGTTTGCCTCCTTCTGTGACCACATTAAAATTACCACCAAATTATAGAACAGTCAGCCTAGAGAACCGTCTGACATAGAGGCAAACCGAAGTCCTGTAACTAAGGATAAAAAGAAGAAGCAATGTCAAGATGGTTGGGAAGGGTCGAGACAAGAAAGGGGCTGGCTCCACCCGGGAGGGACAGCCTGGCTGCAGAGGTTCCTCCTGGAAGAGTGAAACTCAATAGGCCCACCCTGGGTTCTGCAACCTGAAGTGCTGGCACTGGGAACAGGACACCACTACACCTGGCTGTGAAAAGCGGGGGCTTCTGACCATCTGGGTGGGACGAAAGGCTGTAGATGTTCTCTTAAAGGGCTGGTGAACAGATTTGCTCACAGGCACTCACACTGGGCTCTGGCAGAACGATGGTGACTTGGGAGGCATCAGAGACATACAGGGAGAGTCTGAGTTGTGTGCCTTTGGAACAAAGACTAGAGGGACAGTCACCATTTTCCCTGTGTAGAATCCTCTTTCTGTGCAGCGGGCAGGCAAGGGACCATCTTTTCTGTGTTGAGCCCTTCCCCACATGGCCAAATCTGAATCTGGCCTGATGAGCTCTGCTTGCTCCACCTTGGTGACTTCCTGAGACCCCACCCTACACAACTGCCCAACACCAGAGGTGCTTTTTTTTTTGGCCAGGAGACAGCCCCACCTTTATTGCATTCTCTTTTGGACAAATTTCAGGGGTCCATGGGCCCCAGACAGGTGGTGGCTGGCCTCAGTGTGCTCTGAGGCTTTTGCTGAGTGGCTCCAGGCTTATACTAGCACTAAAACAGAATCTACACTTACCTGATGAACATCAGTCATCCCATCTGGGTGACTCCATGAGACCCCACCTCACTCAACTTTCATACTGCAGGAGGTTCTACCAGTGGCTGAGTCTTATGGGAGTAGGCAGGTGGCAGCAGGCCTCTAGGTGCTCTGGGCATTTTGTGGAGCTACCCCAGGTTTGGTACTGGTGGCAGCCATCCTCAAATCACAGTGTGGCCTTTCCTACATACCTTCAGGTCCAGCACAGGGAGCGACCAACCCCAGATCACTTGACAGCTTTTACCAGGTGATACCCAGACAGTCACAGGTAGTGGCTGAACTGAGACTGCACTAGAGAGCCTCCCATGAGGCCACAGCACCAATATCCCGAGAGTTTGGCTTCAGAACACAGCAGAGCACCATCCAATTAGCCCCCTGAGCAGCACACCAAAAGGGCAGTCTCAACAGACATTAGCGCCTGCTGGGGTGAATCTTGTTCTGTGAGGTAAGCTACCCTATAGCAGCCCATAAGCTGTGGGCACGGCCAAAACCCACAGCCAGTCAGCTTGAATCCCACCTACTGATGCACTAATAGCAATGAAGTCTCAACTATGATAGGAAATCACACACAACCCACACAAAGGACACTTCTTGAGCACCTGATACAGGTGACCAACGAGCCTTTTACATTGGGCCCCATAAGGCACCTACTATATAAGGCCACTCTACCAAGACTGGGAGATGTAGCAGATCTGCCCAACACATAGAAACAAACACAGAGAAGCACAAAAATGAGGAAATAAAGAAATAAACCACAAATGAAAGAATAGGAGAAAGCTCCAGAAAATGAACTAAATGAATGGAAGCAAGCAACCTAACAGATACCTCTGTACCTGTTTTGAACTCTGGAGTTCAAAACAATAGTTTTAAGGATTTTCAAGCAACTTAGTGAAATCTTCAACAGAGAAATAGCAAGCAGAAAAAGGGACATAGAAACCATAAAAAAGAACCGGTCAGAAACGAAGAATACAGTAACTGAAATGTAGAATGTACCAGAAGGAGTCAACAGCAGATTAGATGAAGGAGGGGACTGAATCAGCAATTTGGAACACAAGGTATCAGAAAACAGTGAATTGGAACAGCAAAACGTATGAAGAATTTTTTAAATTGAGGATAGTTTAAGAGTCCTCTGGGACAACATCAAGCATACTGATATTTGCATAACAGGAGTAACAGAAGAGAGAAAGCAAGGGACTGAGAACCTATTTGAAGAAATAATGACTGAAAACTTTCCTAACCTGGCAAAGGAAATAAAGATACAATTCCAGGAAGTTCAGAGAGTCCCAAACAAGATGGACCCAAGAATGTCCACACGAAGACACATCATACTTAAAACACCAAAGGTTAAAGACAAAGGGAGAATCTTAAAAGCATCAAGAGAAAGGCAACTAATTACTTACAAGAGATCTCCTGTTGGACTACCAACTTATTTCTCAACAGAAACTCTTCAGGTCAGAAGGAATTGGCATGAATATTCAAAGTGATGAAAAGCAAGGATCTATAACCAAGACTAATCTACCCAGCAAGGCTATCATTTAAATTTGAAGGAGAAATAAAAGACTTCCCACACAAGAAAAAGCTAAAGGAGTTCATCAACACCAAACTAGTATTACAATAATTGTTAAGAGACTTCTTTAAGAAGAAGGGAAAAAAAGAACATAAATATGAATAATAAAATGGCAATAACTACATATTTGTCAATAACCACTTAAATGTAAATAGATTAAATGCTCCAATGAAAAACCATAGAGTAGCTGAATGGATAAGAAAACAAGATCCATATATATACTGTCTACAAGCACCCAGGTTGAAAGATACAGAGAAACTGAAAGTAAAGAGGTGGAAAAAGATATTTCATGTGAATGGAAAAAGAACAAACCAAAAAACCAATTTGGGGAAGCAATACTTATATCAGACAAAGTAGACTTTAAAACAAAGGCTATAATAAGAAACAAACAGGAACATTACATAATGATAAAGGGATCATTCTAATAAGAGAATATAGCCAGTGAAAAAGTTTATGTATGCAAGACAGGAGCACCTACATATAAATATAAAACAAATATTGACGGACAGTAATACAATCACAATAGGGGGCTTTAACACACCATTGACACCAGTGAACAAATCTTCCAGACAGAAAATCATCAGTGAAACAATTGATATATCCAGAACATTTAATTCCAAAGCAGCAGAATATACGAGGTCTGACAGTTAAGTTCACGAACTTGCCACTGTGACTTACCTGTTACAGGGTTCTTGGTGAGGAGTGATGGAAACTGACAGAGAATTGGGCAAGGTTAGCAGATGAGGACTGATAAATTCAGATGACAAGGATCAGCCCAGGGAGCATCCTGGAAAGTGGAGATACAAAAATCTTTCAGAGCTTTGACAGAGCAAATAAAGGCCACATGGGTATAAATGACAAGCTCAGGGCCAAGTGGCATGGGGGAATTGGAGGGAAGGTGAACGTGAATTGTTTGGGGAGCAAGGCCACCAGGGGAGCTGGGAAGGTGTAGGAAAGATACCTCTGGGGCAGTGACAAAAGATGGCTTGGCGAGGAAAGACATTTCCCTTGCTTTGGAGAAATCCACGGTGTTGGTGATTTTGTGAATGGGGTTCAAAGTGAAGCCAGCCCACAGGTAGCAGGACTCTTGACTACCATTGGCGCCCACATCTTTTGGGGCTGTGGGACACTGCAGTGTGGGTTTCAGGGAGTTGTGCCCTAATGTAAAGACTTCGCATATATTTAAACATTATGAGCAGGAAGAAGTTACAAACATGGAAAATTTGTTATTATTTCTATCTTCTAGGGAAACGGCATCATATATTATTTCCAAGGGAATGACTCTATTGCTTGGGGAAAAGCCCTGATAAGCATGTTGATTGAGAAAACTAAGACTTCCTGGGCATCTTGAGAAGGAATCAGAATGAGACAAAGAGAGTGCTTTATTGCTCTTCATCATCAAGTAAAATAGATAGGGTCTGTGGAGAGGGGATTGGGGATGTGAGAAGGATCTGGTAAGAGTGGGGGCTCCCAAGAGCATGGGGGAGGTTGTGCATGGCCTAGGCAGGGATCCAGCTCCTGAACCATTTCCTGAAGACTGGCCGGTGTATGTCTATCTTTGCCATTGAAAGGAAGATGTTTCCTGCTCTGTGCTGTTCTCGGTTAATCTCAAGCCACCAGTAATATTCTACTAGTCACAACAATCCTGTGTTAGACATGCGTCAGGAAACACAGGAAAACTCCAGTGTCCAGTATGGGTGTCGGAGAAGTGGCTGGTGAGAGGTTATCTGTCACGGAAACTGGGGGTGAAGGAGCAGGGGATGATGGGTTGTGGAGTGGACTGATTCAGGGGAGGCAGAGGCAAATCCTGAGGAACCCTGGCCTGGAAGCTTTGTCTAGCTGTTAAAGGAGGATTTGCCCCACAATAATGGAGGTTCATTCAGACGGAAGGTATCTGGGCACTTGAGTAAAATCAGATATGTTTAGGATGTGGATGAGAGAGTAGGGTTTTGATGCTGATTGAGGGAGATTTATCAGCCTATTATACAAAGTACTGAATTAATTGTTTTGTGTTGTTAAACTCAATATAACAGTTTGGCAAAACATCTGCCCTATATTCAGAATGTCTCTAAAAATCTGTATGTGTATAAATGTATGCTTGGGGGAGGGGACAGATATTAAGGGCTGGGGAAACTGGAGGGAAAACAGGCCAATTAGAAATTGCCATAAAACCATTGATTGGCGATACATAGTCATGATTCTCATTGAACATAGAGCAGAGAGAGTTGGGATAGGCAGAATGGCAAAGGTGTTGGTGGGACTCATTGTGAATGATTGCAGAAAGAACAGAAAGTTATAATCTAGAAATATCCCACTCAGCACTGAAGTCATTTTGAGAATGGAGAAGTGGTTGGTTTTGAATCTCCTTGGTAAAAATAATGAAAGTGGGAATTAATTCTAAATGTATTCTTTCTGACAGACAATCATGCTATTCTCGTTAGATATATGAGGGCTGCCTGGGAAAAATCCAGCTATAAATGCCTCTATTTTTTATATCACATGGCTGGATACTTTCAAGACAGCCCTTGTTTAAAGGTTTAAATATTTAGTGATGATGGTGAAATATCACCCAAGACTGAGATTCTGTTTCGTCCAAGATTGTCAGATTTGTGTGAGTATAAGTTATCAGGACATCAAATTCTTTTGGGGTTTATAATGACCTGCTGGACAAGGGCTAATTTGGAAGAAACAAACAAACAAAAAAACAAACAAATTCTGTGTATCAGGGATCCTTTACTTTCCCATGATGTCTTCCCATGTGATTAAATGAATGTCTGGTTTGTGACTCTTGCTAAAGCTTGAGAAAAGATTAGCTCACTCATTCTGCACTGGTCATTTCTCTCTGTAGATGGGAGAATGAGTGCTAATTGATACTTTTTATATTTAATTACACTTGATTTCTTCTGTCTGGCTGCCCTGAAACCAAGAAGAGGAAAACAGTGTTCTACATGCAAATCTTCTAGCATAAACATTTCTTAACCTCATTTGCTTCAGGATTGGTCTAAATATAGAATCCTTAAGATAAGAGCTGTTTAAAATGATTTCCTATCTGTGTTTTGATCCTATCTCTTGAGTTCCTCTTTCTGGAAATAATCTCTGTGATTTCTGTGCTCATTTTCTACTCCCTTAACACTCAACTCTTCTGCATTCTTTATTACTATAACCATTTTCCAGTCCTTTCCTTAGCTTGCCTAAATCATAATCCTTAGGTCCACTGCTCTGCCTTTGAACCCCCAGGCACAGGGCTCTGATCACAGGGCTCTTCCTGATGGCTTTGATGGCATTACTTCTTCAAAACCCTGATACTCTTCACTTCCTTCTAGAATAGATAAAGGTCCCAACTCACTGTTCCCAATTTTCTACTCCTCCTCCGAACGCGTCAAACTGTTTTATTTGCTCTCCCCACAAGGTCTTGCATTTTTCCCAGATGAAACGTTGTTCCACTCTGCCCTCTCTCTCTGAATCTCATTCATCATTCTAGAAGCAGAGCCCACCTCTCCTGCCCTGGAATGCCTTCCCTGACCACACCAGCCAGGCGAGCTCTTTCCCTTCTTTAACATCCTATGAATTTATCATCAAGTGCATTGATCTGGCAATCTAGGGAGTTAATCAAGGGAACTAAAAGAATAGAAAGAAGGGCTTGGGGTTTGGGGTGAGGGTGGGGGGGAGAGCTCCAGTATAAACTCTACTACTTACGGGAAGTGGAATTCTGATAATTTTGTTGATCTCTATTGGCTTCTGCTTTCTTATTCCTCAAATACAGATAAACGATTCTGTCTTCTCTTCCTGATTGTCATGGGGATTAATAAGTTTAATATATGTAAAAATTCGTGTAATCTATAAAGTTCTATATAAGTGTAGGTTATCATATTTGCTGTTAGCAATCTCTCTGACTCTAAAAACTCTTGTTATTTAACACTTCCTATGTCCATATTTAATCAATATATCCAGCTAAGATACAAATATAACGACATAATGTTATTTTTCTAACTTATTGCTTGACCTACTCCCTCTCCCACCCCCATCCCCCAACACCTATTATTATTAACAGTAATTCTTTTTCTTGGAATTTCTCAATAGCCCCCTTCTCTATGTTTAAAAATCATGGGCTTTATTGTTGAATGTATTCCCTATGATTACATCTTAAGGTACACAAATGCCATACCATTATGTTGTATACCTGAAACTAACATTTTATCTCAACTATACTTTAATAATTAAAAAAAAAAAAAAAAAAAAAGGTTTATTCAGTCCAAAAAGGACAAGCCTTATTTCTAAAAGAAAGGCAAAGGAAGAGAGGACAGAAAATTCCAGTTAGTTCACTATTGAGCATTAGTTCTGTTCAGCCTGGTGGACACATCTGTGTTCAGTAATATCCTTTTGCAGGCCCATATGCCTACATAGGTGTTGGAAGCTAAGGGCCCCCAATTATGGCAGCATGACATTTAGCTACATTTTCTGTGGCAGCTATAGATAGAGGTGACCTGCTCAAATCTCCAGGAGAACATGCTTTGGGGAACATAGTTGATTAATAACCTCCACTGTCCCACCTTTAGATTGATGGCTGTGGGACTGGGGAGGGGGTCCACGGTTGGGGACATCACTGCCCAACACAGAGGCTTTATAATAGGTGCTCCCTGTTTTGCTGAGAGTTCTTCAGAACTCATTTTCACGGATGTCTTTCTTTCGCTTCGGTGTCAGTCCTGCACAGTGGTCTGAAGACTCTGCTCCCTTTCGCTTGTTTTCCCCCCTTGAGGAGAATTACCTGCAGTAAATCTTGCACAGCCAATCCTATTTCAGTGTCTGTTTTTAGGAAGATCCAAAATGGCGTGGAAGGGCTTCCAGCTTCACTCCATATTCACTCCAGACTTGTGTTGATCCTATGCCCCTTCTGCTGAGCTCCACTTTGGGACTCCCCTTTGTTGCCCGCAGACCTTGGGTAATGAACATGCTGGTCTTTCCTGACAGATGTCCTCGTTCTGAATTTCAGGGAGTTTGGGTTGAGTTTTTCTTCCTCAGAAGACTCATAGTTTCTGCATATTGTCTCACTTTATCCACAAGGCTCAGCAAGCAAGGGAGAGGCATCTGCTGTGACAACTTAGGTATGTTTTGTTACATTCTTTCCTCAGGGCTGGGAGGTGCCTGTTTCCCTTACAGCTTGAAATCCAAGACCGGAGCTGTACAAGTTATTTTCTCCCTAAAAAGTATCTCCTCCAGGTGACTTGCTATTTCCACCCCTGCCCTTAATAGAGACTGACATGGTTTGGGGTATCCCTTCAGTGAGCACCCCCTTTACATATTTTGTCTTATTTCCCTATGTTATAAGCTTCTGAAAAGCTGCTGCTTGTGTTTCACATGGTTCATCTGTAAAATTGAGGACTAGATTAAACTATTTTGAAAGTCCCTTAATGGTGCATAATTTCCAAGGAAGACATAATACTAGAGTTGGGCTGGGAAATAATTTTCTTCGTTTCCATAGTGTGTCCATTTCCTTCTGTAATATACCTTATGTTTATCCCTAGAATTTCCCTTTTGCTCATGTGCATTACATTACTTGAAATTCATGCCCACTTTGTGAAATGTCAAAGTAAATATTAGCTGCATTTTACATGTTAGAAACTCAAGACTTGTGGAAATTAAATAACAAGCCTCCAAGTTCTGGGAGGAGACACTGGGTCTGGTGCCCCTTATCCTTCTAGTTACAATGCCACATGATTTTCTATTCGCTCCAAGCCCTCCAACTAACTCAGTAGTCTTCATGAAGCACCTTTTTGTTTCTCTTATTCTCAGTCACCTGTACTTAGAGGCAGACGGTTAGAGAAAGTATCACAAATTTAAATGCCTAAAAGGGCCAGGCCGGATACACTAGCCAAACAGGCTCAGAATCCTGCAGGTGGAGAGGAGGGGACAAACTGAAGAACACATATCCTATCTGAAAGGGATAGTCCCTACTCAGTCATAGCCCTTTGTTGGCATTCAGGGATGCTGGCCCAGGGTGGCTAATTTTTCAGTTTTTCAAGGAAAGCTGGAAATACGGATTTTAATGTGAAATTTGCACTTTCAGATGCTCAAATTAACTAAAAAAATTAAAATCCTGTGAGGCCAAGACACACACACACACACACACACACACACACACACACACACACACACACACA
>PVKE010030504.1:0-19572 GCA_004027555.1 Craseonycteris thonglongyai
AAAAAAAAGAAACAATCCAGTGCTTCTGATGCTATCTGGGTTTAAGGCCTCACTCACATCTTCAATTTCTATTCCTGGAAAACAAACTCATTCTAACAGGCTTCTAACTTTCAGTGTCTTAAAGTGAGAAAAAAGGATTATATGAACTAGCAACTGACTGCTAAAATGAAGAGCTGAAATGTGAAATTATGTTTAAGCTTCATTTAGTTCTAGAATCATTAACTTTCTGCACAACTATTAGCAGACACACTGGTTCTCATGCCCCCATTTTCCCCCATAAAGGTTTCTTCTAGCACTGTGGATAATTGTAAAACTGGTATTTCTGATGAGAAACAACATTAAAACATGAGGACTTATTTGGAAAAAAAAAAAAAATAATCAGAAAATTTTCAAGTTTATTTAAAAACCAAAACTTCAGAAGCAGATAAGAGAGGAACCAATGAAAGTATAATTGATGCTTTTGAAATGAAGAGAAAATAAGTTCAGAGATGATAGAAAAATTATCTGAAGTAAATTTGATGCTACAACCAAAAATTTACTTTGTTCAGGGAAACTGATAATTACCAAACTCAAGAAAGTAAGTAAGAAGGGAATAAAAAGGCAGTTCAGAGAAGGGTGATGGAGAATTACTTTGGCCTCAGACTTCTCCAATAACAACACTCAAAGCCAGAATACAGGGAGAAATATCTATACAGTTATGAGGAGGAAAATTGTAAACTAAGAGTTTTATACCCAATTTGCTCTTAGATAAGTCATTTTTACGTACCCAGGATCTTAGGGAACACAGCAGTTAACACTTGAAAAAAATTGCTCTGAATTTGCCCTTAGATAATAGTCATTCTTATGTACCCCAAATCTTAGGGAACACAGCAATCATGAACCCTTCTTGAAAAGCAATTGCTCTGAAATCTGGCCCACTGAGAAATCAATCAAAATTGTAAAGATTAGAGGAAAGTAAAAAGGATTGGTGGTAAGGACTGAATCAATCTAAATACAGAACTAGGGAGTCTTTGGTAATTTAAAGAGACTAATTGGCACAAAGAGTAAACATTATAAAAAATTTTAAAACAAAAATGTGGGGGTACCAAGATTGGGAGATAAAGCGAAATGTGCACTGACATATTTATCTTTCATATCAGAGAAGCAAATGCTGCTGTCTGAAGTTAGAACACAAATTTTAGCAGTCATAACAAAACTCAAACTTTTTTTTTTTAAGACTTTTTTTAATATATTTTTATTTATTTATTTTTGACAGAGAGAGAGAGAGAGAGACAGAGAGAGAACTGAACTGGGGGAGCTCCCAGCTCAGCATATGGTTCCGCACGGGCTGGGGCTGGGGCTGGGGCTGGGGCTGGGGCTGGGGCCGGGGCCGGGGCTGGGATTTGATCCCCGGTCCCCGGCGCTGCAAAGTGAGCACTTAACCCACTGAGCCATCCTGGCTTCCCCTCAAACTTTTAAATAAACAATATTTATTAACTTGAGAGAGCCTTTTAGGAACAAATTTCTTATGGTAAAGAAGTATATTGCTTCAGAAATTCCTTTAGTTTCATTTCAGTTTTCTTTCTCTACATTTAAGTGTCAATAAAATTAAATGTTTTTACTAAAAAAATAGCATGATCCAATTGTTCTGAGATTATATCCAGGCATATGCCTAGATAAATGTCTGGAATGATGCTTATAGATTTTAGCAGTTAATTTGCTATTTTGGGTGGTGGGATTCCCTTTTTACAGTAACAAACATGTATCATTTTAATAAAACAAGGCATTATTCTAAAACAAGAAGAAAAACAAACTTCCTGCCCTATTCACAACATTTCTCTTCGTACTTCTGGCTATACTTCAAGATATTGCTCCTGAATGCAGGGTTGCTCTAATTTCTCCTTTTATTTCACAAAGCATTGTATAATAAGAGTAAAAATCATTTTCAATAATTACCTTTTATTGACCTTTCACATCCATTGCTTTAATTCTCACAACCCTGAGGCAAGTATCTTCCCTTTTTATGGATAAAGTAAAATAATTTGCTTAAAAGGTCCAATAGCTATTAGGTGGTAAGAAGATCGAAAAACCTAAGCCAGATTATAAAGGTCAAGCTCCTAGCCACAAATTTTAAAGTAAGACAGGCCTGGGATTAAATTTAGATTTTGTTTTACTAGCAGTGTGACATTGGGCAAGTAACAACTTGTCACATTTTTTTTCATCTTCAAAATGGGCAGATTACATGGGGAAGCCAGGATGGCTCAGTGGGTTAAGTGCTCACTTTGCAGCCCCAGGGACCGGGGATTGAATCCTGGCCCCTGCCTGTGCTGATCCATATGTTGAACTGGGGAGCGCCCCCAGTTCGGTTCTCACTGGGGTGAGACCCCGGCCCAGTTCCTGCCTGTGCAGCCCTGTGCCCACCTGTGGAATGAAACTATGTGGAAAAACCAATGATGTGCAACTAAGGAGACTGTTCTGGGCCCTCCCCCTTCTCTGTCTGTCTCTGTCTCTGTCAAAAACAATAAAATAAATCTTAAAAAAAAAAAGGGCAATTATCATCATACCTCATTACACTGTTAAAAATAATGATAAAGCTCTTGATCCTCCATTTGACGTATACAAATTACTTTATATTCTGTGGTGATAATGTTACAAGAACTTGTAACTTAAGACCATCAAGAAGAATGTGATATTACAAAAGTTAACTAAAATGTATAAGTACCAGAGAAAGTTAAGTCATGTACCAGTGAATCTTAGTGAAAGTGTTTCCATGTTTCCTTTTAGTCTGTTCACAGGTTATTCCAGTATTCAAATATTGTAACACATAAGTACAAAATAAAGCTTGAAAACTAAAATTTAGTAGAATACGTATGACATAATATTAAAGAAAATTTGGGCCAACCAGAATAGATCAAGTTCCTGAGCATGAAGGTTACCAGCTGGCTCCATTTAAAGTTGCCTCAGGAAAACCCTCTTTGGGAGTTAAGCCATCATTAAATACCATCACCTTAAAAGTAAATCCACAAAATAAATTTTAACTTCTGATTCTACTCTTAAGTCCTAAATACTTCAAATAACTTTTCAAAGACTTTTCCAAGACTTCTTTGTTCCCTGAAAAAATTATTTTTATCTAACAAGGAAGTCAAGAGAAAATGGGTTAAAACACAGCACTGTTCTTAAGTTAACCTGGCTGAAAAAAAGGTATATATGCATAGTGATAATAATTAAAAAACATCTGAAAATAAGTTGAATTGACTTTTGAAAGCAGCAGTCTCGATTTAAAAAGCCACTTAGTAAACCACCACTTTAATTTTGGACAGCAAATCTGCTCCATTATAATTTCCAAGATATAATTGTTTTATTTTGATAATGAGATTGCCAGGTCTTTGTAATAATACTTTATCTGGGTTAAAAAATAATGGAGCTTCAATGATTACTGAATAAATTAGGGATACCTAAGAGCAGAAAGTGCTTTTGAAACACACAACAACCTGTAACAAAGGCATTCTTGAACTTGCATACCTCAAGTCATCGCTTGGTTCTTTTATTCCAGGAAGTTCCATGTGTTTAGAGTCTATTGATTGGTGCTCTTCAACATCAGTGGGTTCCTGGCTTATCATAGGGACCTCCGAAGTAAATGAGAGCTCCCCTTCATTGGAGACTCCAAAGAGGTCAGGGTCATCTTGAATTACATCAATTAAGAGGACATCATCTTCATAAGCTTTAAGAATATCTGGAAGCCCCACTTTAATTTCTGAAATGTTATCAGTCATTTTTCTACCACTGATTTCAGTGGAAACTGGTTTGAATGTTTCTTGTTCATTAGAGCAGAAGATAGGACTTTTCTCTATACACCCAGGAACACAAGAAAAAATACTGTTCTCAACTGTGAGAGAAACAAGTTCCTTATTAGAAACAATGTTGTCTGGTTCAGAGATGTAGCTAGATAATTTATTATTACCTTGCTTTAAAGAGCTTGGAGAAATACTATAGGGATTCTTATAGCAGTATGAGTCAGAATTAGTTTGCACTGGAGTTACACTGTTTTGTATGCTCACAGATTGAGGTCCTGAAATTATTGTGGAGACATTTCCTTTACTCCTATTCTGTCTTACCTCTGCTTCAGATAAATTAAGAAGTTCTAGGGGACTATATGTTTCTCTCTCTGATGACTTGGCATTTATTTCTTTACTTTTTTCTGTTTTATTCTTAAGTAAAGGAATTTTAAAATTACTCAGCCTTCCTGTGTTTAATATTTTAACTAAATCTGGAACCACAAGTGTTTGCTTAGCAATACCTACTTTTTGGTGAATAGTTTTTCCTGTAGAATTATTTGCTTCCTGGCTATGCTGAGAAGCCACTGTCAAATTAAGTTTTGCTAAAGTCTCTCTATCTTTCTTTTTACTTCCTGTTAAGTTTTGAGTCATGTTATTTAACTGAGTATCTTCAGTCGTATTAGAAACTACCTCTGACCCACTTCTGCTCTGTTCCTCTGACATCTTTTCATCGTCATTGATTAAAGCTTCTTTCATAACCATTAATATAGGTTCTACAGCAGAGACTGAAGACAAACAGATTAAATTAGAATCCAATTTTTCTCTACTTGAAGATTCACTGTTTGTTTCTGTTATGGAACTTTGTAATGATAATTTTGAGTTACTTAAGTGAGTTTGATTTGTTTGGTGTTTAAGAAAATCATCTTGCCTAAAATTTTCCTGAGACCCAGGAAGAAAGTAACTCGATTCTGGCAAGGAAGTCTTTCTCCAATAGTAGGCAGATGTTCTAGCACATGAATGACAAGGCCAAGTTCTTTTACCAGTCATTGGCATTGTTCTGTGACAGATGAACTTTGATTCTTCAGCTTCATTTCTTAAGTCTTCCCATGATCTCTTTTCAACAGGATGGCAATCACTAGTTGAGGTGACCATTGAGATTTTTATTGGCTTAAAATATTCTTCTGGCTCCATGCTTTTACATTCCAAGGGCTTTGAAACATTCTTGCTTTCTTCTTTCAAAAGTGGCTCAAGGGTTTTCTGAAACATAGCATTTACATGATGCTCAGGACTTGTCTTTTTTTCTGCTGTTTCTGGAAGACTTAAAGATTGCACTGGAGAGAGTGTATTATGGTTTACTTTACTCACAAGGTTTAGAGGACTTTTTTTAGCCTCTAAAGTCTCTGCTTGTTTACCTTCAGCACCTGTTTGGTTTTCTTGTAAGGGCAACTGAGACTTGTTATTCACATTAGAGTTGTTTACCTTGATAATCATTTCATCTCCTTTTTCAGACATCTTCATTCTTTTCCTGGGTTTTCTTCCAACATCGCTCTCCTCTACTGAATATTTATTATTTTCACTTTGAAGACAGGGAAGCAAGCCATTATTCCTACTTTGGTATAAATCAGTTTCTTCAAGCAATGATTTATTTACTCCCATTAACTTTTCTTCAGTTTTCAAAAGCTGAGGATTATTATTTGTGTCATTCTTATCTGCACAGCTAAGTTTTTCTTTCTTTAACTTTATGGAATTTTCTGGTACATGTATACATCCATCATCGGGTTTATATGCAAGGTTACTTTCATCATTACAATTCTTGGAATAGGGGAAACAACTGCAATCATGTAATTTTAAATTGTCATTTTCTCCTCTAGGTGACAAGCTGTTACAAGAATATTCTGGAGTCCTCTCGTACAGATCATCTTGGAATTCAACCTTGATATTTTGTGTATCCTTATTTACAGTTATTTTGAGAGGTGGGTTTTCTAAGCTTTTACATTTTTTAATTCGAATTCTTCTTTTAATACCTTCTACCAAACCTTCCTTACCCAAAGACTGCAAGGAAGCCGTACTTTGAAATTCACTGCACTCCACTGTTTGGAAAGATTCCGAACTGGTTACTGAGTTCTTTCTTACCAGGTCAATCCCTGGCTGTGGATCATCACTTGAGGCTTCAGTAACTTTTCTTTTTTCCTTGGCTAATCAAAACAAAACATACCAGATAAGATTTTACATTGAGGAGGAACAAAGCAATACCACTTAAAATAGTAAAGCCATCCATTTTTATATCCCTGAATAGCTGTCGAACAAAGCAATACCACTTAAAATAAATAGTGAAGCCATCCATTTTTATATCCCTGAATAGCTGTAGGAAAATACACTTAAAAAAAAAAATAAAAGGCCCAATTTCTGTTAAAGAACTACAAACTTGTATGAATTCTGAGACAGCTAAATAACCTCTAGCTTCATAGTCACTTCACAGTAGCCAAAATAGATGACTAGTAGGAATTTTTATAGTAATTCTCACCAAGGACTCCTAACTGGGTAAACACCTTGTAAGAGAACTCCTGTTTTTCACCCCTGTCCTGGTCATCAGTAAAGCCCACACAGATTCTAGTTAAACACTAGCGGAAAAACAAAGATGCAACAGGCTGAGATGCAAAGGCTAGAAAGGAAGTGAGTGACCCGCCCAGGTGATTTCTTACTGTGTCTTCGGGGTTGCAAAGGGAGCTGCGCCTCCTTCGCTGCTTCTAAGCCCAGATGCTCCCGCAGGTCTGAGGGGCCCACCGGCCTCCCCAGCCCCTCTACTCGTCGCCTTGCCGCAGCCTTGCCAGCCCTGGATGCCTCATTTGACTTGTCATTTTTCACCTCTCCTCTCTTGGACTCCTGGGTCACCATTCTCTTCCGCCTGCTCGCCTCACGGCCTTGGGCCTCCAGGCCGCAGGCTCCGGGCTCCCCCGGCTCTGGCCTCCGGCCTCGTTTCCTCAGGCCTCGGGCATTGCCTTCATGCCCCGGGGCCTTCTTGGGGCCCGAGGGCGGAGGCCGCCGCCTCCGCATCGGCTCAGCCACGGAGGAGCCCTCTAGGTGCCCGAAGCCTACTCCTGCCCTCAGGTGCCTACTACCTACCACCCAGTTCGCAGCTCGCACCGCCCACGGCTGAGGCTGGGCAGGAAGCGGAAGCGGAAGTGGGGGCAGGAGGCCCTGCGGCGCAGGCGCGCAGGGCGCAGGGCCCCACGGGATGGAAGAGCCACTGGGCTGCCTCCCCTAAGGGCTCCCCGCGGTTATCAATCGCAACTTCTTCTAGGTCAGGATGTAACTTTCTGGAACTGTTCAGGGCCTTTCTCCGACTTGCTGCCCCTGGGTCCTGGCTGCTCACAAGGACCACTGTTAGCCAGTGGCTTCTAACTTCATGCTGTCTCCGGGGGTCCCTTTCCATCTACCTTCTGGATATGTTCACCCGGATATTCTATAGGCATCTCAAACTCGGGATGTGCAAAACGGGGCTATCTTCCCTCACAGGCTAGCTCCTCTTGTGTTGGTTGGATGCGCCACCATCCCTAATGGTATAGGGGCCTACAAACCAAGACACGCTTCTTTCTACTTCATCCCCCACATCCAACATTATGCTGATTCTACTTTCTGTTTTTGTCAGGCACTCTCCCCTTTACAGTTATTGGCTCCGGCACTCAGAATATGACTGACGGCGTCAACCACCTAAATTGTGTTCATGCCTCCATCTTTATGCTATTTCAGTCTAAGTTCCATCTCAGGCCCTTCCAATGAAAGAAGGTTCTGGCATGTTCCAGCTTGACCCTCATGAACCTCCTTTGCTAAGAGACTAAAACTAATAAAGTCCAAACTCTTTGGTGTGGTATGTGCAGGCCTTTCTGGTGTCCCTGAATATTTAACGGAGTGTGTCTTACTGCTACTTAGGGGAACAGTTGTGCTTTAGTGGAAAACTATGCATAGGAGTCACCCTTCTGCATTATCTGATTGTGATTCTATGGGAGCTATTTTACAACTATATAAGTTGTAAATAAGTGGTAGCGATGCAAAAATAATGTTCTGTATAGACACGCTAGAAGAAGCTCAATTGACTCCCCAGATCCACTTTGGAAGAAGCCAGGTTTGCTTTCATTTGCATACGGTACTCATTTCAGTATTTTTTATCTATAAGTGTGTCTGTTCTTTGGACTTATCCTTGGACCTGTGGTTATAAAATCTGCCTGATGAGAGAAATAAAGTCTTTAACACATGTAAAAATTAACATCTATATGAGAATCATGATTTTTTTTTTATTTTTGGAAAACAATCTTAACACCATGCATGCTCTGTACTTAAACCATACTGGACTACTATTGGAGTTCCCCAGATTTCATATGCTGTCATGACTTTGTCTATCTACATGCGAGTCCTGGAAATTCTTCCTTTGCTCGTCTGCCTTTTGAACTATGTATTCCCCTTTAAGATTCAGTGCAATGACGACTCCTCAAGAAGTTTTTCTGCTACATTTCTCCTTACAGTTGAAGGGGTCACGTGTTCCTGTCTGCCTGCTAACACATTCTTTCAACTGCTTTCTTGTGTATCGTCTCCCTCAGGGTAGATACTTTCTGTTGATGCTTGTGTTTTTGTGTGTTTAAAGAGGAACTTGGTGACTTTAAACACACCTGTGTTATGCGTTAAAGGATAGTAGATATGATGCAGAGAGAGTACTGGGGCAGTTGGATGAGCAATTTAAGTATCCTTACAACCTTCTAGAATATAAAACTTAGTTAAAGGAGGTGTAAAGGATCTAGAAACTTTGTTTATTTCTGCTCGTAAATGCCCCCAGTAAAAGGGAAACATTTAAGAATAGAATTTAGAAAAAGTTATTTTAAGGATTTCAGGCTACCTACTCATTCCAAGTTCACTTTGTGCCTCAGTTTCTCATCTGTAAAATGAAATAATATCTCCTGAAGGAAACCAGAGTATGTCATCCTAAAATAT
Source organism: Craseonycteris thonglongyai (assembly GCA_004027555.1). Lineage (NCBI taxonomy): Eukaryota > Metazoa > Chordata > Mammalia > Chiroptera > Craseonycteridae > Craseonycteris > Craseonycteris thonglongyai. The sequence continues at coordinate 8,739 of PVKE010030504.1, forward strand.
GCCTCCTTAACATAAGTTATTTTGAGCTGAAGGCTTTCTCTGGGTGGTCCTAAATTGGAGGCAGAGACAAAAATTGGAGAATCTGTCAATTATCAATCAAATTCTGGCCATTTTGGGCTGATAGTTATAGAAGTTATTGGTTAGCTTCCTGGATTGCTACTAGAGATAGCAGTTGACTTCTTACAAGTCTGACTTGAGGCAGGCTGGCTTCCTGGGCCATTTATTGTAGCTAAGGGTGCTCGCTTTCTGGACAAGATGCTGCAGTTTGTGGGTCAGAGTTCTATTTTTTTATATCATCTGGCTCTCGTCTATTTGCATATTTAGTCTCTCATTCCTTTTTCCCTGCCTCAGAGAAAGAATCTTTCTCTTATTTTCCGAAGGCTGACCCTTAACACCGGTGATCTCAACATCAGACAGCCCTGCCTGCACCTGCCAGATGCCTCTGCGTTTACCTACTCATACTCTTGGCTCCTTAGTTCCTTGAAAACTGATTTCCTTCCCAGATACTCAAATGAAATTTCAATTTCAAATGAGATTGCAGGTTTAAAAAGCTGACAACACAAACATCACAAAATCCAGAAAAGTGGCCTAACATTATTATGTTTATAATTTCTGTATTATGTATCATATATTATATGTTGTGTATGTTCATAGTATATAACTTATCTTAATGTTTTTTGACTACATACTTGATTACCTGACAATAACTTTGTAGTGTTTTTCTACAGAGAGAATAAAGAATCTTTTCTTTCCTTGAGCATTGTTAATTGAAGCTTGTTCCTAACTGGTAGTTTGGAAGTATAAACATGCGTTGTTACGCTGACATACTGTTTATAGTGTTGCTACAGGTTTGTGCCTGGCAAACAAGAATCCTCATAAATTCTACTTCATGTGACTAGCATCTGAGAGGGGAATATGGCAGAACACATACAAAACAGACAATGACCAGATGATATAAAAAAATAAAGCTTCAACTCAGCCTGTAGCAACCAACCCAGGAAACAAAAACATTATTCACCTAAATAGCCCAGGAAGCTACTCTAGCTGCAAATCAGATTTGTAGGAAGTCAGACCACTATCTCTAGCAATTGGTCCAGGAACCTAAATAATTCATGTAACAATCAGCCCCAGATGGCCAAAGTTTAGTTAAAATGTGACAGCTTCCCTAAATTTTGCTTTCAACTTAGGACCAATCATAGACAGCCAAATATATACCCCTAAATAGTACATAGGATGCACCACTTCTAGTTAGCCCACTTACACCTTCCCCATGCCCACAGCCTCCGATCAGGGCAACCCTGAGGCCCCCCTTTCCACTATAAAGCTTTTCCAGCCCTCTGCTCGCCTTTGAGTCTCTGCTAAAATGCAAGTGACAGTGGCTGACTCCATTGCTATGGCAAACTGACTAAACAGACTGCCTGTTCTAATTTGGTTGGTCTTCATTTATGGTATTTCTACACATCAAAATAGAAATGATGTATAATGAGTTTATAGTTACCAAAGCCGCATTATGTAGTACTTTCAGACAAGAGATTTTCCCATTTTAATTGGGCATTAATGAAAACCCAGTCCTCTGTTTGCATTTACATGTTTGACCATTGAAAGAGTTTTTCCCTAGACCAACTTTGGGTCCTGTTTGTTTCAAGTCTTATTTTTCCTCCACTGTCTATTCACTTTGTGGCAGGGACTACAGACTTTTATTTTATTTATTTATTTATTTTTTATTGTTAAATTTAATGGGGTGACATTGGTTGGTAACAGACTACTTTCATACTGCAATATGATATCTGGCCCTGTCATCAGCTACCACACTGTGGGAGTGTACAAGTAGAGCAAATCATTTCTATTTCAGCAGAGCAAGCAGCAACTTTATACACTGAGGTACAGGGATCTTGATAATTATATCCAATGAAACCCAAACTAAACATTATATATCCCCAATTCAAATTCTGCTTAACCAGATGTAAGAAGGCTGTAGGGCAAACTTGTCTAACCTCAGCTATCGTTAGTATATTTTTTTATTGTTAGGTTTATTGGGGTGACATTGGTTGGTAACAATTAGTTTCCAGGTGTGCAATCCTACATTACATCGTCTATGTAGTGTTAGTGTATTTTATGTGTAGTCCAGGGAAGCCAAAAGGTTGGACACCTTTGCTGTAGGGGAAGTAGTATCCTACAGTGGCAGCAGTTTTCTGTTAGAGCAATAAGATGAAGGGTATGTTTAGGACAATATGAAGATCTTGTGAATGGACCACACACTCTAGAGGCCTCTATGGAAGGAGACTGAGCTCGGACACGCAGAGTCTGAGGGATGCTTGGGGAGTCTTCATCTTCCTCTGCTATTAAGTTGGGATACAGTCCAGGTAAGGGGACCAGTCTAGTTGCTCCCATGTCATCCTGAACTAATAGGCAAACCTGTTAAGCATGTATTACATACAAAGCACACCTCTACATATTTTTATTCACCCATTTCACTGATGAAGAAATTAAGGCAGATAGAACTTTTGTAAAATCCCCCAGGCAGTAAATTAAGTCACATACTTCCAAAATTCACATGTTTATCAGCCCCTGAAATTGATGTCCTGTCGGAATTTCCTGTTTTTTGTCTCCATTCTCTATTTGTGAGTTTCCCATCACTTCTGTAACAAATGACCACAAACTTAGTGGCTTAAATCAACAATTTTCTAGTTGTGGAGGCCAGAAGCCTGAAATGGGTCTCACTGGGCTAAAATCAAAGTGTTAGCAGGATTGTGTTTCTTTCTCGAGGCTCTAGGGGGAGAATCCATTTAATTTAATTAATTTATTTGCTTTCCAGCTGCCAAAGGCTGCCTGCAGTCCTTGCTCATGGCCTCTCTGATCCTCAAAGTCAGCAATGGCTGGTCAAGCCTTTCTCAGATTGATCACTATGACACGCCTCTGCCTCCCTCTTTCACGTTTAGGGACCCTGTGATTACATTGGTCCAGGACCATCTCCCTCTTATGGTCACAGCCTTAACTCCATTCGTTATCTTACTACCCTTTTCCATGGGACGTAGTCACAGGTTCTGTGGATCAGGATGAGGACACATTGGGAGGCCATTGTCCTGCCTATCACACCACTAGACTAACTTCCATAAAGCAAGTGACTCCTCTGTTTATAGTTGGATCCTAATTATTCCCACACCTATGTAATACATGCTCCAAGTACGGGTGATACATTTGTTAAAATAACTGATTTGAATACGCTCTTTGAGGGACATGGCATTTATTATCCCCTACCAGCCCTACCAGGAAGGGCTTTTGACCCCTGCGGGTCACTTAGATCAGGACAATGAGGCTCAGAGGGGTGTCCTCCCTCAGGGAGTAGGAGCATGGCAGAGATTCACACCCACCTTTTCCTAGCTCCTTAGTCCATGAAGTTCATCACTAAATCCCAGTACCTCCCATGAATGTATTTCTCTAGTGGTTACTGGGGCTTAAGGTATTAACACATTTTTTTTATTTTTTTTATTTTTGAAGATTTTATTGTTTTTGACAGAGACAGAGACAGAATGGGGGAGGGGGGCAGAGCAGTCTCCATAGTTGGACTTCATCAGTTTTTGACATGGTTTCATTCCACACAAGTGGGCTGGGGACACGTAGGGCAGGAACCAGGCTGGGGGCCTCCCTTATGGGAGACATTCCCCCTTGAGCCAGGGGCCAGACAGGGGAGTGGAGGTGGGGCGAGAATCGAACTGGGGGCCTCCTGCATGGGCAGCACACCCCAGTTCAGCATATGGGTCTGCACGGGCTGGGTCTGGGATTTGATCCTCAGGGCTGCAAAGTGAGCGCTTAACCCGCTGAGCCATCCTGGCTTCCCCAGCACATTTTATTTTTAAGGTCATCCCACAAAGTGGGCTGGTGAGTGCTGATAGCCTCAGTTCCACAAAAGGAAATGACTTGTGGAGAATTAAAGTCTTGCTCATGGCCACTGACGCTGGGGCCAGTTTTTGGATTCTTATTCTGTTGAGCTTCCATTTCTCTAGGATGTCTTTTGGATACTAACTTTGCTGCAACTTGAAAGTGATGTTTGGAAACAATTTTCTATTGATTTTTTTAAAACTGGGAAAAGCAACACACATACAGAAAGGTATTTAGAATGAGTGCTCAGCATAAGCTAAGGTCTAGATAAGCATTGCCCATTCAAGAAGCCACATTTCAGCACCCAGACACCCTGTGTGCCCTGAACACAACCCTGCCTCTCTTCACCCACAGATCGTCACTGTCCCATGTCACCAAAATATAGATATTATGGAAATTTCTTGCCTTGATTTACAGTTTCACTTCTTAGTCTATGTCTCTAAACACTATAGCATTGCCTGCTTTTAAACTTATATTAATCAAGTTGTATTGATGTATTCTTTTGTGTCTGCTTTTCACTCAATATGTCTTAAAGATTCTTCCATATCACTACATGTTAAGTTTGTTTTCATCACTGTATCACAAATGCTATTGTATGAACATACCAGTTATTTAATTCGATCATTTACTATTCAGTAGTAAATGGGTTAAATAACTGTTTTCAACTATGACAGGCAAGACTGAATATTTTTGCACGTCCACAACACACATTTTTTCTAGGGTGTCATAGAATTTCTGGTCATAGGATATGCCTACTGTAGATGTGCTGAAGCTAGCTCACATTGGCTCATGCCGGCCCCTGAGAGCCAAACATTAAATCTTCAGGAACTTTATAAGTTAACACAGCTCTTACTTAAGAATCATATAAACTTGTAATTAATTATATATTTTAAAAAGTCATCGCTTCCTAGTTTCTGCACCATGGAGATCAGCAAACATGGCAAATCAAGGCTTTCCTCCTAGATAGCTGGTTGTTAAACATTTAGCAGCCCTCACTGGCTGTGTCTTCAGATTTCAGATAATTCCACACTGTTTTCCAAAGTAGTCATACCAGTTTATATTCCCACCAGCAGTTTCAGTCCTGGTGCATCTTTGCCAATACTTAAATTATATTCTGGTGGGCAGGTAGCGGTATCTGCTTGTGGTGTTAATTTATGCTCCCCTTCAGCACCCATCTTGCTTGTTGACTATTTAGATTTTCTCTTTCTGTGAAGTGCTTTCTTTAAGTCTTCTGCTCAGTTTTCTGTTATGCTGGCCATCTTTTTCTTATTGTTTTCCAGATCTTTTCTCTGACAAAGGATATGAACTCTTTGTTGATTATGTGTATCTTTTTCCATTACTTTTTTGTGGTAAAACAGGAACATCTCACGAAATATAGCTTAATCAATTACTGTATTATAAACAAATATCCTTGCAATCATTACCCAGGCCCTCTGTGCCCTGTGCAATCAGCCCCTAAATTGTCCCTAAAAGTAATAACCATCCAGACTTCAATAGTTATCACCTTCTTCACTTTTCTTAATAGTTTTTCCCCAAATATGCATCCTTATATGCAATAGTTTAGCTTTGCTTCTTAAATAGAGTATCTCTGAAATCTTTTAATCTACAGGTTCCTGCCTCCTCCCCCTTTTTCTTTTTGAAATTTAAAGTCAAGTAATTTATCCTCTAATGTGTCCCGTGCACTGGATTTTGGTGATTGCATTCCTATCATGTAATTTGTCATTTTCTTCTATGCTCTGGATTGTTTGATATTTGATCCTATTTGGGTTCTTTTTAAAGAAAATTGTAATAGGAAGAGATTTATAGGTGGCAATGTTTTTGCATTGGGTGGCACATGTCTCGTCATCCCATCTTCTGAGATATCACTAGCCCCTGACAGTGGTGACATTCTAAAGCCATTCTTCATTAGCTGGATAGCTACTTCTGTACAGAAAAACTTCCTGTCATCTATTAGTTGGTTACCTAGTGTGTCTCTCTGTATAGAAAAAAAAAAATTAAGGAAATTGTTTGGATCAATTTGGATCAATTTACTACCTTTTAAAAAGTTTGTTTTCTATCATGGTTCCAAGGGTGACTAACATTTTACCATGGATTTACCGATGACTTACATATTTGGGTATTTCTGTTTATTACCACTGCCTTTTATTGCTGTGTACATTCATCTCTGGCCTGTGGGAGCCTCACTAAGTCCTTAGAAAGACCTTCCTGTTAGTCTTTGATACTCTTGATAGCTTTCCCTGCTTTCTGACATGACAAGCTGTTCGAGGCTCATCTCCTACCTGCCCCTGGAAGCGTCCATTTCTCCAGGAAGCCTTGGGTTTCCTTCTAACAGGAAATGACATTTCAAGACCATAATGCGGGCACTAGGGGTGCTCATTGCTGACGGGTTGATCACTACTTCTAGGCTGCTTTAGAAGACAGTTGTGAAGCTAAATGAAAATACTGAGTTTATGCTATAATAACACTTCTATTTCAAATTCATGACTGCAGGATTCTTACTGAATTTCTTCCATCTTATCTTTGTTATCTCATGTCTTCTTTATAGAGAGTCCAGGTTCTCAAGGATACAGGGGATGATAGATTACAGTACCTCATAATCACACACTTGTTCCCCCAAATCACACACACTATACCCTCAGAGGTACAAAACCAATGCTGCCACCACCAAAATGATTGCTGAAGATAGTTAACTTTTCATGGGCTCTCCCCATTCTCTGCCTTTACTGATTTGCTAGATCTTTATTATCACAGTGCATAATTATTATAGCAGGTCCTCAAATAACATGGTTTCATTCAATGTCATTTTGTTATGTTGATGAGATGCCTAGGACCTGAACTTTTTTTTTTAAGATTTATTTTATTGTTTGACAGAGACAGAGAGGGCCCAGAGCAGTCTCTATAGTTGTATATCAGTTGTGACATGGTTTCATTCCATGTAGGTGGGTGGGGGACCATGGAGGGTGGAAACCAAACCTGGGGTCTCCCCCATGGGAAGCACACCCCAGTTGAACATATGGGTCCGCAAGGGCTGGGGCCGGGACTCGATCCCTGGTCCCTGGGCTGCAAGGCAAGCACTCAACCCGCTGAGCCATCCAGCCTCCCCCTGAACCCTTGTTTATATCAATTTGGCTGTGGTAAAATTGGTTTCTCTATGTTACTTTGCGTAAAGTCACAGAACCTATTGACAACATTAAGTGAAGACTTACTGCAGATATTATATTCTCTCCCTTATAATCCTGATTCCCCATAAGCAGGAACTTATGCAGGGATGCTTAGGCTAAAAGTGGTACTTCAGTACCTCCCAACATGCAAGAACTTTGCAGTGCAGTTTTACATATTTAAAAGAGCAGATTTCAAATTAAAGGGGAAGCACACTTCACCCAGGTCACGCTATACATGCATATTTTTATCCTTGTGAACACATACACTCTCTCCTTTTAACTAACATTTGTTGTTATGCAAGTAGTTCTATCAGTCTCACTGATGATCTGTTAGCATAAAGAACAAGAAAGTAAAGCAACAGTCATGGCTGTTTATAAGGTTCTGAAGCATAAACAGATACAGAAAGTTTCTAGATTTTGGAGGCTTGCAAGAAAAAAGGGGGAAGCAATTTTTGGAGAAAGTGTTCATACAAAGTTGTTTTCAAAACTTTTCAAAATTAGTATCTGTCTTTTTTAGAAAAATGCATGCCTTTTATTAAACATTTCAATATAGAAATACATTTTTTTTAAAGATGTGTTTTTATTGGTTTTTGACAGAGAGACAGAGAGAGACAGAGAAGGGGGAGGGCCCAGAGCAGTCTCCATAGTTGACAGCATTAGTTTTCCATATAGTTTCTCTCCACAGGTGGGTGCAGGGCTGCGCAGGGCAGAAACTGGGCCAGGAGCCTCCACATAGGCCCGGCAAGAACTGAACTGGGGGCACAGCCCAGCTCAGCATACGGGTCTGCATGAGCCAGAGCCGGGATTCAATCCCTTGTCTCCGGGCCTGCAAAGCGAGCGCTTAACCCGCTGAGCCATCCCAGCTTCCCCTAGAAATACATTTTAGAAATCATTCAAACACGCATCAAACCCAGAGGGACTCCTGAAGCAGGAATTTTATATTGTCAACTAAAACTTCAGCTTTATGTTACTTTTTATCATAACTTTTACCAGAGCCTCCAACATCCTCGAAGTCACTTTGGTTAAAGAAAAACCAAGCTGGATTTGGAATCGTGAGACTGCAACTCAGCCATCTTGATAAATATGGTAGTACATTCAGATGTGGAAGCTGTCGGGATATTCTGGTGTTTCAGTAAGTTGTGCAATGTGGTCATCAAATGCAAACTACCTCTAGAAAAGCAAAGCAGGAATTCCCCCATGACAACATACTTGGTTGTGCAGGTGTAAATGGCAGGAGAACAGGTAATGAGGAATTTTTTTTTTTTAAACAGTTTTACTGTTTTTGACAGAGAGACAGAGAGAAGGGGGAGGGCCCAGAGCTGTCTCCATAGTTGACAGCATTAGTTTACATAGTTTCATTCTACAGATGGGTGTGGGGCTGCACAGGGCAGAAACTGGCTGGAGGCCAGCCACATAGGAAGCTTGCCCCAGTGAGAACCAAACTGGGGGCACACCCCAGTTCAGCACATGGGCCACACAGGCTGTGGCTTGGACTTGCCTCGGTCCCCAGGGCTTCTAGATGAGTGCTTAACCCACTGAGCCATCCTAGCATCCCGGTAATGAGATCAATTAATCACATAAGACCCCCTTATTTACCGAAGATGTATTTGGGCTTTGTGGTGCTGACATGCACTCTTTATTATCACATTAGAGACAATGCAAACATCAGCTCAGCAGTTCTTATTTTCAAGCACTTTCTTTGGTACTTGCTGGCTTTTCCGAACCACCATTTACTTCAAAGGTCAGCAATTCCAGTGGGCGGGGTAATAGAAGACGTCTGACTTCAGGCAGACGGTGACAACTCTCAGCAGGTGTGTTCACAGGCGGGGCGTGGCAGTTGGCACACTTTACCTCAGAGCTAGGTCATTGTTAAATGAAAGTCCTCTGCCCTTTATGAGACACCAGTGGTTTCAGACAATGTCATGGTCTTTGTAGATAATTTTGGGACAAAACTTCTAGTTGCCTGCAGCCCTGCCTAAGTCACCACTTAAGCTACTGCCCTTTCCTATGAGCAGTATTTCTGCAAGTGAAAAGCATCTAGAAACATCCCTGATTAGTATAGCTTCACCTGGGAACTCGTTAGAAATGCACATTTTTTAAGGATTTTGTTTTGAGAAGGTGAGAGAAGGGGGGAGGGCCCAGAGCAGTCTCACAGCTGCACATCACTAGTTGTGACAGGATTTCATTTCACACAGGTGGATGTGGGGCTGCACGGGCCAGGAACCAAACGGGGGGGCTCCCACATGGAGGCGAGAACTCTCACACCAGTGCCACCTGGCACCAGTTGGGCCACAGTTCAGCATATGGGTTTGCATGCGCCGGGGCTGGGACTTTGGGCCCTGCTGATTGTGAGGCAAATGCTCAACCGCCTAGCCATCCTGGCATCCCAAGAAATGCAAATTCTTGGACCCTACTCCAGACCTGAATCAAACTCTGGGTGGGGCCCTGCCATGGGTGTTTTAACAAGCTCTGCAGGAGATTCTCATGCTGGCTCCAGTTTGAAAACGGGGGCTGGTGAAACATCACTTCTTGCATGCCTGTGAGACAAACCGAGGTAAAATTCTGTAGGATCCTTGGCATAAGTATGTTCCTGGAGCAACTGTTCACCTCTGAGCAGAATCTGGAGTTGTTGAGCTCCTGTGCTGTCCCTGTGATAAACTACATTCGTACTTTGTGGGTCTGTGGTTTCCCCACCCCCACCCCCAGATCGGCTTGAACATATCACAGCTGCCCACCTGCCCTATGATTCACCTTGAAGTCAGCTGGAGCCGCAGCTACAGCGAAGTTCAAACCAACACTCAATCATTTAGTAGTTGGCTCCCCTTTGAGGGCTTACCCAAGCCAGTAGGAGACCCCTCCAAAGCAGTGTGGCCTGGCTTCCCCCAAAGCGCCCCGCACGACTCTAACCCCGCTGCAGCTGCCCCCAAGCGCCCCGCACAACTACGCCCTGCTACAGCTGCCCCAAAGCCCCCACCTGCCCCAGCGTGACTTGTCCAAGCCTCTGGTTTCAAGTACTGAGGCAAAGAGCCTTCTAAAGTGTGAGGAAATACTGAGCCCACTTAGTGACTGCCAGAGGCCAGGACAACGGGAACCAAGAGAGGGGCACCTGGCCCTTGCTCTCCAAGCCCCGTCAGGGACAGGCCCTGCGCTGATGAGCTGCGCCTTCCCGCTGGCCATGTCTTCTTCAGGGTTCCTTCCAGTGGGAACCAGATCTAGCAGGACAGGGGCACCAGGTTGTCATAAAACATGTACCTTTTCTTCCTGTCTCCTGCTGCTCCCAGTTATCCCAAAGTTACCTGTATTGCCCCTTTTACTACTGAGAGCGGTACGAGTTTGGGGAGGGCTGGGGACACAGGCTTAGGAAATTGTGACATGAACGTATCAGGCTTTCAGCACATGCGCCTGCACCCCAGCCCGTATCTGCTCTTTGGAGACGTGCCTTCTCCTAGTCACCCACTCTTCACTAGCACCTCCAGAGGCATGAGGACTTGGGGTTCCAACTGGAATAACTTTGAGGTTGTCAATAAGAACCGGAACCTCAGATAATTTTTTTTTAAGACGAAAGGGGTAGGGCCCAGAGCAGTCTCCACAGCCGTACACCATCAGTTTTAAGTTTCATTCCACACAGAAGGCTGTGGGGCTGTGCAGGGTGGGAACCAGACTGGGGGCCTCCTGCATGGGAAGCATGCCCCAGTTCAGCATATGGGTCCCCGTGGGTGGGGATTCGATCACTGGACCCCACGGCTGCAAGGCAAGTGCTCAACCCGCTGAGCCATCCCGGCTTCCCTCAGAAA
>PVKE010030505.1:0-19583 GCA_004027555.1 Craseonycteris thonglongyai
CCCCCCGGCTCGGTCCCCCCGGCTCGGTCCCCCCGGCGCGGTCCCCGCGGCTCAGTCCCCCGGCTCGGTCCCCGCGGCTCAGTCCCCCGGGCTCGGTCCCCCGGCTCGGTCCCCCCGGCTCGGTCCCCCGGCTCCCATACCCAGGCCGTCTCCTCTTCCCGTCTGGCTCCGTGTGTCTCTATGTTGCTGTCTCTGTCTCTTTGTCTCTTTTTCTGTCGTTTGTGCCCCTGTCTCCTTGTGTCGCTCTTTTACCCCACCCTGCATCCCTGCCTCTGTCTCTATGTCTCTCTCTCTCCCTGTGTCTCTTTACCTGGGTTTCTCCTTCCCTCCTTCCCTCTCCCTCTGCCTATACTCTAGGTCTCTCTCTGGGTGCCTCTCTTCGTCCCTGTCTCTGTCTCACCTGCGCGCCTCCACCTCCCCACCCAGGCTGTCCCTTTCCCCCAGGACATTCTCAGGGGTCTGTGGCCCTGACTCACTCACCCCTGCCAGGCTGGTCTGGCCTGGTAGGCAGGGCACAGATTCCTGCCCTCCCAGCGGAGCCCTGGAGGTAGGGAGGGGGAGGATGTGGCGAGGGGCAGTTTCAGCCCCGCTGCCCCTTTCAGGCATCAACATTTATGAGCCGGCGCCGGCTACCCGTCCAACGCGGCAGCCCCTGCAGAGCCTGGGTGAGTGCTTGGTGGCAGGCCAAGGCGAGGGGTGGTGCTGGGGAGTGGGTGCTCACACTTTGCTCCTCCACCTGGCAGGCAACTTCAACGGGTGGCACATTAAGACTGAGAAGCTCCAGCAGAACCTCAGGTGAGTGGCCAGGACCAGTGTAACCTGCGTTTGGTTCGCTCCTCCAGCCTTCCTGGCTGTGGGGCCTGGAGAAACGGACTCTGCCTCTCTGGGCCTCAATTTCCTGCTCTGTACATAGGGTTAGTCATCAGAGAGCATTCTCATAAACAACATAGCACAGGGCCTGGCCAAGTCTGGCTTGCACATAGTAGGTGTTCAATAAACAGCAGCTATTTTTGTTCTTCTCAGTCCCCTTCTCTGGGAGGGAGACAGTCCCCTAGACCTCCCTCTGTCTACACAAAACCGAGCCCTGCTTCTGCACGGTGGGGGACGTGGTGTCACTCAGCGGCTCAGGGTCACATATGCCCCGGGTTGGGGTCCCAGGTCTGTCACTTCTTTGCTGCTTGACCTTGGACAAGTCACTTTCCTTCTTGAGCCTTGGTTTCCCCACCTGCAACACAGGGTTCAGAATGCATCGCCCTCCCTGGGGATGGTGAGACAGTAAGGTGCCAAGGGAGGGCTCAGCACCCCTACAGGGGGGGGAACCTTCTATATGAGGATGCTCTGCTCAGGACTTCCTACCCCCTGGGGTCAGGCGGCCAGGCCCCAGCACCCTCTCCCTGCGCTCTCTCCTGCAGCTGGACTGTGAAGCAGCAGTGCGTGGACCTGCTGGCAGAGGGCCTGTGGGAGGAGCTGCTGGATGATCAGCAGCCAGACATCACGGTCATGGACTGGTACGCCCTCTGCCCCCAGGCCGCACACAGGGGCTCCCCAATGCGCACTCCTTGCCCTGCGCTCCCCTCCGGTTGAGCTCCCACCAGCCCCTCCTGTGGCTGCAGGATCCAGCGCCCCCCCCCACCCCTTCTCTCTGACACTTTCCGTTGTTGAGATATGGCAGGCCCAAAGCTGTCCCTTCCTCCTTAGACACTTATCACCCTCTGTTATCAAGAAAATTCCTCCTTCCACCGGGAAGCCTTCCCTGACCATCCCCCAGCTGGGTCAGATGCCTACACTCCAGTGCCTGGGACCTCCTCCATCCTGATTGTCACTGCCTGGTGACCGGTCTGCCTCCCCCACAGGACTATGAATCCCCCATGTGCAGGGCGTGGGCAAGCTTGGTCACTGCTGTGTTCCCAGCACCACCCAGCCCAAGTGCGCAGAGTGGGTGTCAGTGAGTGTGTGTTAGTGGCGATTAGGGTTAGAGGTGAGGTCGGGATGTTTGGCTGTGGTGGTGGCTGAAGGCCTGGACCCCACCCCCAGGTACGAGGACAGCCGGCTGGACTTGTGTGTCTATGAGCTGCACGTCTGGCTGCTGGCAGCTGATCGCCACACAGTCATTGCACAGCACCATGTGGCCCCCCGGACGTCAAGGAGGGGCCCCCCCAGCCACTGGCTCCAGGTGACACTCCCTGCCCACCCCCCACCACCCCAGTGTCCTCAAGGAGGGAGCAGGGAGGAGAGCGGGCTCGTAGGGCCCTACTAAGTGCTTCTTTCTGACCCACGCGCTGCCATAGGTGTCCCATGTGTTCCGCCAGTACGGCCCCGGTGTGCGCTTCGTCCACTTTCTGCACAAGACGAAGAACCGGACAGAGCTGGGTGGGCTGCGGCGAACAAGGGTGACTGACTCCTCTGTGTCTGTGCAGTTCAGGGAGTGACTGGCTGGTGCCAGGCCTGTTTGGACCCATTTGGACCCCTTGTCTCATCTATCCACCCCCTTGACACACCCCTTAGCCCTTAGCACCTCCCTAACCCTAGCACCTCCCTAACCCTTAGCACCTCCCTAACCCTTAGCACCTCCCTACCCCTAGTACCTCCCTAACCCTAGTACCTCCCTAACATTTAGCACCTCCCTAACCCTAGTACTTCCCTAACCCTAGTACCTCCCCTAACCCTAGTACCTCCCTAACCCTAGTACCTCCCTGACCCTGAGCACCTCCCTGACCCTGAGCACCTCCCTAACCCTAGTACCTCCCTAACCCTAGTACCTCCTTAACCCTTAGCACCTCCCTGACCCTGAGCACCTCCCTAACCCTTAGCACCTCCCTAACCCATAGCACCTCCCTAACTTTAGTACCTCCCTAACCCTAGTACCTCCCTAACCCTTAGCACCTCCCTAACCCTAGCACCTCCCTAACCCTAGTACCCCCCTAACCCTAGTACCTCCCTGACCCTTACACCTCCATGACCCTTAGCACCTCCCTGACCCTTAGAAGTCTCTGACCCCTAGAAGTCCCTAACCCTTAGCACCTCCTTGCCACTTTAGCACCGCCACGTGCTTTTAGCACTTTCCTGATGCTCAGCACCACCCTGCTCCTGTAATAACTTCACAACACCTCAGCTTCTTTCTGATCACTTCCCATCACCTAGACCCCCTGATCCCACCTGGTCCTTGGCTTCTCATTTGACATCTTCACACATCCATGAATGTCTGACTCTTGGGCACTGCCCCTGCACTCTCTGGGCTCCACAAGGGCAGGGCTGCTGCTTCTGAGTCAGTGCTTGACAGTAGTTGCTCAATAAATCCATGTTGACTGACTGAATCAATACATGTGCCCAAGGATGTTGAGTATTTCCCTGATCTTCGCTGCTTAGAACTTCACTGAGTTCATATTCCACTCACACGCCCTCTAATCCTTGACCCTCCAGCACCTCATGACCCCTCTACCTTTTGCACCTCCCTTGACCTTTGATCTCTTCACAAGTCCCCAATATATGGCCTTTTAGCATCTCCCATATTAATTTTTTTATATATAATTTTCATTTTATTTTCTTCCCAGAGAATATTTCTTCAGTCCTTAAGAACTTAGCACTTTCCATGGGCTTTGGCAAAGGTCCTGAGGCAGTGCCTGCACGTCTAAATCGGGGTGGGGGAGTTGGGTCCTCCACGCTTTATGGGAACAATTCCTGACTACCTTGCTGTGAATGGCACAACTCACACAGTCATGTAGTTTCACACACAGCTTGGAAACACATAGGCATGGAAGACCCTCACTTTGGAAATGTCCCTAATGGCTGCGGCCTCTGTTTTAAGTGACAAACTTCTTAGTGGCCTTGTCCGTGGGTATGCATCGGGTGCAGCTGATACAACAAATAGGCTGCATGTGTCTGTGGCCCTTTTGGAGCTTATATATATATATATTTATTTTATTTTATTATTTTTTTTTTTTATCTTTTCACATTTATAGAGAGAAATTATCTTTTTGTCTTCAGTGCATAGTTATTTCTATTTTTTTTTTTTTGACAGAGAGAGAGAGAGAGATACAGAGAGAGAACTGAACTGGAGGAGCTCCCAGTTCAGCATATGGGTTCACACAGGCTGGGGCCGGGATTCGATCCCCGGTCCCCTGCACTGCAAAGTGAGCGCTTAACCCACTGAGCCATCCCGGCTTCCCCATGTGGCCCTTTTGGGCACAACCATTGTTCCTCCTTTTCTTGATCATCTTGGAAGCGAGGACCTGAGAGAGCGGTATTTCTTAATGCTCAGAATTTCCCCAAATTCCCCTCTTCTCTCCATTCCCAAGTTGTCATTCCCCCAGAGCTGTCCCTTGTATCTTGCCTTCCCCCCAAGACCGTCATTTCTCTCCTCTAGCTCCTCTATGTCTTGGAAACTCAAGTTTCCATCAAGGGTCCGCATCCCTGGGGGTGGGGATGGGAACAGGTTGAAATTTGCAAAAATATGCAAATTTGAACTAAGGTGTCCTCCATGTGTTGTGGGGAGGGGGTTGAAAGTATTTAACAACCCATAAATCCTAGGCTCCGGCCAGATCCCACAACAGACCCTGGCCCTGGGGCAGGTCCTTGAAGGTGTCCTCCTGTCCCACGCATGACTCCTGAGTCTGACGGTACTGGAAGGCTGTCTACACAAAGTGTGGGAAGCAGCTCAGTGTTGCACCATCAGCCAGCGATACCATTGCATGCTACACCCGTCTTATGTATGTGTGTCTTTGTGCACACTTAGATCCATGTCAGAATCTATGAGTGTAGCCCCATCCACAGCTTTGTCCCAGGAGTGGGATGATCCACTCTGACCACCTTGCTCTCTCCCCCTCCCTTCCCAGTTCTGTGTGGACTTGGGTCCCAAGCACAATCAGATGACAGACAGGGACATGTTCTCAAGGACTGTATTGTAGGGAAGGCAGGGTAGGGGGCAGGCAGAAAGCTCTCTCCTTTTGGGACTTGGGGCCTTCAGCAGACCCCAGGGACAAGGCCAGGTGGTGGGCTCAGCACTCTGGGGGTCCAGAGATGAGGGCTCTCTGAGGCATCAATAGCACCTGCAACAGAATCAAACATTATCACCAGGGAGTAAAGAAAGATCCAGGGCGGGTGTGTTGGAGGAGGGAGTTGGGGGTGTTAGAAGCCTGAGGTGATTTGGGGGCTAGGCTCAGAGCTAGGTGGTGGTCTAGAAGCCTGAGATGAGGTGGAGGGTTGGGCTGGGCTCAGAGATCCAGGGTATGTGGGGGTTCTAGAAGCCTGAGATGAGGTGGGGGGCTGGGGCTGGGCTCCAACTTCAGGGAATTTGGGGCCAGGGCCCTTGGAGCTCTTACAGGCAGAAGGGCAGGTGGGATGGTTTTGGAAGGTGCTATGGCTAGAGCTTGGGTCCCAGGGGCTGTGAGCTTGGGTATATGAGTGCGGGGTGGGCTCAGGGGTCTCCAAAGTTGGGCCTGGGGTCTCCAGAGCCTTTACAGGGGCTCTGAGACTGGTTTCCAGGGCTGAGTCTGATCTAGCAGACCTAGATGGGTGGGGAGCATGAGGGCCAGCTAGGGTGGTCCTAGATCTGGGCCTGGGGTCTTGAGGTCTGGGTTAAATTTATAGCTCCGGAGACGCTGTAGTGGGTCTGGCAGCTCTGGCCCGAATCTGATCACTTGGGGGTGGAGGTGGAGGTGGGGTGGGGGTTGGCTTGGTTCTGAGGCTCCAAGGTGAGGTCAGCAGTTCCGCATCCCCAAGCTAGGTTTGGCGACTCCCAAGTTCTCTAGCCCTCCCTGAAGAGCAGTGGGTGGGTGGGAAGGTGGAGGTTCAGGAAAGTTGGAGTGGGGTGCTCCCAGAACAGAAGGTAGGGGATTGGGTCAGTTTCTGAGTCTAGGAATCCCAGAACTGATATCTGAGAAATGCAAGGGGGGCTGGGCTTGGGGGAGGGCATGCAGGTGAGACAGGGGGCCTCCAGGGCTGAGTCTAGGGACTCCCAGTTTGGGCCAGGGGCTCAGAGGTCGGGGAAGCATAGAATGGGGCTGGGGCTCTGGAAGCGGATGTGCGCCCTGCGGCGCGCGCAAGGAGGGCACCTGCAGTAGAGGGAGGAGATGGCGTTGGACCAGTGGCCGAAGATGCCCCGGCGGTACTCTTCCAGACGCGGGTAGGCGCCGGCCGTGAACCTGCGCGACTTGCCGCCCTTGCCGCGGCGGGACCACACGGTGAGCTCGCAGCGCTGGGCCACCACGAGCGAGGAGACGACGTTGGTCCAGTCGGAGGGCAGGAAAGGCAGGTCGGTGCCCGGCTCCACCGACAGCTCGGCGCCGCCGCAGCAGTTCTCGTAGTAGGGGTCGCTCTTGTCGAAGAGCTTGGCGCAGGTGCGCGTCCCGTCGGGGTTCTTGAGGTCGGCGGGCACCGGGCAGGCGCCGCGGACGCCAGGGACGGCCACGAGGGCCAGGGCCCACAGCAGCGGGCACAGCGGAGACATGGCGACACTGCAGGGCCGCGCCCCTGCGCCCTTTTATGCGCCTGACCCGTGGGAAGGGAGAAGCTGCGAGATAAGGACTTGGGGAGGGAAGGGGAGGGCGCCCCCCCCCCAGGTGCCTGGAGACCTTCCTAACCCAGATATGAAACCCACAGCCGATAAACACGACACAGACCTATTTGTATAAACCGTAGCAGCTTAAGATGATGTGACAGACAACATGATAAAGGAAGACCACGATCAGGACTTCACGGGGCTCTCTGTACGGCACTTACAACACAGAGTAACAGATAGGCATGGGTAGGAATTGCTCTTTAGAAGACGGCAAGGAATGGGACAAGGCCCCTTTCCACACCAGGAGATGCTGAAGAAGGGGGCAGGGGGAGTGGGCTGGGCCTCCAGGCCGGTCAGGTCCCAGGACCCTGGGAAAGACGAAGCTGGAGATAAGGAACAGGGGCTCTGGACGGGCAGTGCAGGGCAGAGATGGGAGGAGCTCCCCTTTCACCCCTTCTCCTCAGTAGCCCATCTTCCTAACCAGGGCTGGACACCCAGAATGTATTTAATATGAAATGGACCTATTTGTATAACACTTCAAAACCGTTGCAAGGCCAATGTAGGAAAGGCTTGGGGAAAATAGCTATAACATATACAAAGTAGTTACAAATTGACAAGAAAGTATCAAACCCCAAGAAGATGAGGTCTAGGAGGGGGAGAGGGTAGGGAGAGGGGGCTGCTACCCCTCAATCCACTCTGTTGCCAGGAGATTTTCCAAAAGGTTGGGAATCTTGACTCTATAAAATAAAGAGAATCCATTGAAATGTACAAGACTTTAAAACTTTTGTATAACAAAAAACAAACAAACAAATAAAAGCCTAATCTGGGGGAAAACCAATAGTTCTTGTAACATGCAATGAGCTCTTACCAATCAGCAAGCAGAAATGACACAAGCCAATGGGAAAATTAGGAAGAAGCACAGGAGGGAGACTGGGGTCTCAGGGTGGGACAGGGCCCTGGTCATCTGACAGCCAAGCCAATGTCCTTCAGAGGCTCTTTGGAGTTCCTGGGCTCCTGCCAAATGAGAACAGGGTCAAGACTGTGGAGGAGGGGAAGCCAGGATGACTCAGAGGGTTAAGCACTCACTTTGCAGCCCTGGGGACCCAGGATCAAATCCCGGCCCTGGCCCGTGTGGACCCATATTCTGAACTGGGGAGTGCTTCCCATCCAGGAGGTGCCCAGTTCAGTTCTCACCCCACCCCCACCCCCACCCCCACCCCAGTTCAGTCCCTAGCTTGAGGGGGCATGCCTCCTATGCTGGAGGCCCCCAGCCCAGTTCCTGGCCTGCACAGCCCCTACCCACCTGTGTGGAATGAAACCATGTTGAAAACTGATGATGTACAACTATGGAGACTGCTCTGGGCCCTCCCCCTTCTCTATCTGTCTCTGTCTTTCTCTGTCTCTGTCAAAAACAATAAAATAAAATAAAATAATTAAGAAAAGAGTGCAGAGAAGCTGCTTAGACAGTAGTTCAAGTCTGGCTCTGTGGGTGAGTCAAAGCCTGGGCTTCAGTTTCCTCATCTGTGAAATGGGTAATGTTTCTCCTACATTATAGGATTGTTGTGAAGATTGAAAGGGATAATAGAAAGCTCAAGGGTTAAAGCCTATGGAGCCAGGCTGCCTGGGACCACATCCCAGCTCTGCCCTAAGCTTTCGCAGGTACTTCCACCTTAGGGCCTCATGGACAATGGTGGGACCCACCTCAGAATGCAGGCATAAGGACTAAATGGATTCACTCATGCAATAGCGCTTACGAGTCCGTAGGGCCCTCGATAAGGGCTGTAGGAGCATTTGCCATCATTATTATTATGAAAGCCCCTTTATGGTGCCTGGCACCCAATCAGGGCTCAATAAATGTAAACCAGCACAACATCAGCAACAATTTGCTGTTATCCAAGGTCACTCAGCTCACCCTACGCCCCTCTGGTCCCCTCAGCTGCTGTCTTTCATCTTGACCAGGGTAATGGCAGCGGTGAAGAGCCAAAGTGGGTTCAAATTTTGGCTCTTGTTATCTTGCTGAGTCACCTTGCCTACTGTGTAACCTTGGACAAGTGAACTCACCTCTCTGAGCCTCACTTGCTTCCTACCTTCAATGGGATGATAAAATATAATAATGGAAATAGAAAATGATAATATAAAATTACTTTATATTCTAAAGTAATTTTAATAATATAATAAAATATTCATAGTCACAAACTATCCACAAAATTATTATTTATAAGTATAATATACTTAATACCGTATTTTCCGGTGTATAAGATGACCGGGCATATAAGACGATCCCCTAATTTTACAGTTAAAACATAGGTTTAGGCCTATATTCGCTGTATAAGACTACCCCCCACTTCCGTGGCTGTAGTCTTATACAGCGAATATAGGCCTAAACCTATGTTTTAACTGTAAAATTAGGGGGTCGTCTTATACGCCCGGTCGTCTTATACGCCGGAAAATACGGTATGTAGTATTGAATAAAACAGCATAAATATAAAGTATGAAGTATAGTGCCTGGCATATGGTAGGTGCTCACAAATAGGGGTTATTATGACTATTCTTTTTTAAGATCTTATTTTAAGGGATATTGGGATGGCTCAGTGGGTTGAGTGCTCGCTTTGTGGACCCATATGCTGAACTGGGGTGTGGCCCCCAGTTCAGTTCTTGCCAGGACAAGCCTCCCATATGGGAGGCCCTGGTTCGGTTCCCACCCCAAGCGTGCTTCCCAAGGTCACCGGCCTGCCCAGTTCCTGCCCTGTGTAGTCCCCGGGCAAAAACCACAAAAACAATAGAAATAAATCTTTAAAGAAATGTTTTAAGAAATGATCTTACTTTATTGTTTGAGAGAAGATGAGAGAGGGAAGGGGGAGGGCCCAGAGCAGTCTCCATAGTTGTACGTCATTAGTTGTGACACGGTTTCATTCCACACAGGTGGATGTGAGCAGAGGCCTCCCGCACGAGAGGCAGGAACCTTTGCTGCTGAGCCATCACAGGGGTCACCAGTGGCAGCACAGTTCAGCATGTGGGGTTTACACAGGCTGGTGCTGGGCATCGAACCCTGGACCTCCCGATTTTGAGCCAAGTGCTCAACCGCTGAGCTATCCCAGCATCTCCTATTATGACTGTTCTTATAAGGATCCCGAGACCCTGGATTCTGCCCCAGACCGAACCTGGATCCTTCTCCCTCCTTTACTCCCGTGATCCCATGAAATCTAATCTCCAGCCGCTAAATTCCCAGCAGTCCTCCTTGACCTCAGTGGCTCGGAGGCCCCGCCCTCCTGGCTCTGCACGGGCCTGGACCCCGGGATAGAGAAAGGCAAGTGTAGCATGCTTGGTTGCAGCCACCTAGAGCACCACCCACCCAGGAGGGCCCTGAGCTTCGGACATGCATGGTGACATGGGATACCAAGGAGACCTTGAGAGGAAGGCCAACCCAAGGACAGGGACACAGGACCCACTGGGCCACAGCACACAACCAGCGTCAGATAGAAACCACAGAGACCACAGTATCCCCAATCCAGGGACACACACATGGGCGCGGGGGAGGGATCCTATTCACACAGTCAGCCACTGATAGTGACTGAATCTCACTGGGGATTTCTAGAGAACAGTAGCCATTGAGTGTAGACACATGCTTGATACACAGTCCCAGACAGCCTTCCCCCGCCAACAAGCCTCCAGCTGCCAAGCACTCCCACCCTACCCCCTCTAAAACCTCAGACTCCAGAACCCACTGAGGCCCGTGTGAGCACACATATGGAATCTCGATCAGAAACAATTTCCTCGCTGTTTACTAACACAAACTGGACAAATAATAGAAAAGCAAACATCTCTTCACTACACATTATTTTTTCTAGTGGAAGAATGCCCTGCCCTTGAGGAACCCATGAGCCCTTGAGAAAGTCAGACAGTAAATCAATAATTCAAACACAGTGTGAGAAGAGTTTTAACAGAGGTATTGCAAAGGACTCTGGGAATGCAGTGGGAAGAATAGCATAGCAAGTTTGTTTGTTTGTTTTTTGTTTTTAATCCACTGATATATTTTGATTCGTATAATAAGAAAAAAAAAATTCTCTTTTTATATCTCACAACCTTGATTTGACATTTTCCACCAGACCATAAAAAGGAGATTGGTATACACATGAAGTTGTCTCTAGAAGAAAAAAGAAAGTATTAATCTCAATCAGGGTAGTACTTGAATATAAACAACATTATAGGTGGTACACAATTTAAATGAAAATGCTAAGTCTGTTCTATAAATACAGGAAAATATTGAGATCAGTATTTACATTCACACTGGATCATCAGAACTCACTAATTTCACTCACTTCTGTAATGATCTCACTGAATGGGGTTTTTTCATAAAGACTAACATGACCCTCCAAGGCAGCCATAACTGTGTGTTTCGGAAACAGTGGTTCTCAAAGTGTGGTCCCTGGGCCAAAGCATCAGCACCCCTAGGAACTTGTTAGATGTGAAAATTCTCAGAACCGCCCCAGTCCTAAATTCTAGTGGTGGAGACCCAACAATCTGCATTTTCACACGCCCTCCTGGTGATTCTGACTCACGCTGGAGTTGGCGAAGCATGGGTCTTCTGAGGCATCATACGTCACTGGCTGTTTATTACATCTAGAGTATTCTGCATTGAGACCTCAATTTGCTCCGCTTCTATAAAGTTTATTTCGTATAATGTTCCTGATTAAAAAAACATTCCCTGGGCAAAAGAAAGAGGGACCTCTCTCGGGGTCCCAGGCAGAGCCTCACAAGACAGTGCCTGGAACCTACCTGCCTGGAATGAACTTGAACTTCTCCAACGTAGACAATGGGTCAGTCATCTAACTTTAGGACAGGGCTGAAGACTATATTCTCATATACACCCGCCCCAGGTAAGGACCTTCTTTCCAAGTCTCCCCGAGTCCCAGGGTCCCCTTGTGGTTTAGGCCAGAGCTACTCAACCTTCACTGTGCAGACTGCTTGGGAATGGAGGTGGGGGAGGGTCTTGTTAAAATAGATACCTGTGCAATGGGTCTGGGGGGGGGATTCAGGTTCTGCATTTCCTACAGGCTCCCAGGTGATGCCAGGCTTCTGGGGGCCATTGAGTAAGCAGCTCTCCACAGACTGGGATCCCAACCGAGACAGGTACCGCAAGAATACGGATCCAAATCCGAAACCTGCCACAGGAGGGCGTGGCAGGAATTCAGAGGTGAGCAAGGCCAAGGAGGCGCGCAGGGTCCTGGTGGAGACTGAAAAAGAAACGCAAATGAAATTTCCGAAGGAAGCCTGTGGAGGAAGCAGAGTATGAAACCCTTAGGGCCTGGAAAAACTTTGGCTCAAGTGTCCCTGCAGGTGAGCGGTGGAAACCCTAAGCTAAACCCGGGGAGTGGAGAGGGTGGGTAGTGTTCTGGGGTAGGAAGACGGGTTGGGGGAGGCTGAAAGCGCTCGCGAGGTGGCGCCATAGCACAAGGATGCATCAAGTAAGCTCCGGCGTGCTGGAGCTGGTGTTCAAATCCCAACTCTGCTACTTACGTGCACCAAGAACTTACTTAGGCAAGTTACTCAACCTCTGTGAACTTTAGCTCCCTCATGTGTGAAGTGGAGATAATACAAGCAGAGGTTAGTTATAGTCTAGTTTTGAAGCTTGTAAGGGAGGTGTGCTTCCCTTTTTATTGCTTATATTGGTCATTGACATAGTCTCTCTCTGTCTCTCTTTTTTTTTTTTATCAGTTTTTTAAAGATTTATTTTATTGTTTTGAGAAAAGGTGAGAGAGAGGCAGGGGGTGGGGGGTCCCAGAACAGTCTCCATAGTTGTACATGGTTGTGACATGGTTTCATTCCACACAGGTGGATGTGGGGCCCTCAAGGGGCGGGAACCAAACCCGGGGCCTCCCTCATGGGAGGTGAGAACCCTCACCGCCATCTCAGCAGTTCCCAGTTGTGCCACAGTTCAGCCTATGGGTTTTGCATGGACCCAGGCCAGGGCCAGGATCTGATCCTCAGACCTCCCAGTTACAAGGCAAATGCTCAACCGCTGAGCTATCCCAGCATCCCCCTCTTTATCAGTTTTAAGATGTACTTGTAACAGTTTTATCAGTCTTTTCAATGACTGATATTTAGCTTTGTAGATCCTCTCTACTGTAGAATTTTCCTTTAATTTGACCTTATTTCATTAATAATAATAAAAAGCATTAGTTTCTATTGTGCACTTGGTTTTTATTCTTTCTTCCATTTGACTTTGAATTTATTGTGCTGTTCAATCCTCACATTTGAGATGGTGTTTAGCTAGCTAATTTTCAGCCTGCTTTCTTTCCCCCGCATTTGTCTTTAAGGCTTCCCATTTGCTTTGTAGGAGTGTTGTGTGCCTTACATAGATAATAAGCGCAGCATGCTGAGATGCGTCAGGTACAAGGAAAGTGCTCAGTATGTGAACTGTTAATGTTGGTGATGTTTTTGATTATTATTATTATTAATCAAGCACCTTAAAGACACAGAAAGAATTGGGGCAAGAAGCCCGGATCAATTATTCATTGGTTTTCTATTGCTACCATAGCAAGCAATTGCAAACTTAGTGGTTTAAAACAACACGGATTTATTCTCTGGTAGGTCAGGAGGTCAGAAATACAAAATGGGTTTCACTGGGCTAACACCAAGGTGTTGGCTGGTTTTCATGCCTTCTGAAGGCTCCAGGGGGAATGTCCTTGCATTTTCTGGTTTTGAAAGGCTGTTTGCATTCTTTGGCTCATGGGCCCTTCCTTCTTCAAAGCCAGCAGTGTCGCATCTTCAAAACTCTCTCTGCCTCTGACCTCCTCTTCTGCCCCATCTTCCACTTTAAAGGATATTTGTGAATACATTGGCCCCACCCAGATAACCCAAAAAATTTCCACATTGGAGGTCAGCTGATTAGTAGCTTTTATTCCATTCTCAACCTTAACTCCTCCTTGCCATGTAGCATAAACATATTCGTGGGGATTGGGGACATCTTTGGGGGGAGGGGAGTCATTCTTCTGCTTACTACAAAATAGTACTGAGGTTTATCATAAATGGGGAGTATTCATTTCTCTTATAGAAAGAGAGGTGGATGCACAAGCTGTCTGGGGCTCCAGTGTCAGGGCCCAGGCTCCTTCTATATTGTTGCTCCATCATCAATATGTGTCTTCCTCTTCATGATCCAGGGTGATTGCAGCTCCATCATTTACATCCACATCCCAGGCAACAGATGATGAATAGGAGGAGGAAAATAAGAAGGGAACTCCCCACTCTCTTTAAGAGCCCTTCCCAGAAGTGCCATATGATGATACTTCATATGGAACTAAGCTACGGGTGGGCACACAAAAAGTAGACTCTTGACTCTGGTTAGCCATATGCCTGGTGAAAAGTCAAGTTTCCTATTACTGAAGGAAGAACACGTACTGAGGTATTGTCACAAAGCTCAGGTGAGAGGCAGGTTGAGGGATTACAGAGTCAGACAGGACACAGATAGCCAGGGGTGGGTAAAAAAAAGAAAAGATAAGATAATCCAACCTTTCCACAACCTGGGTATGATAGAGAGAAGGCTGTTTGTGGCATGCGGATAACGCCCTCCATAGGTATCCAGGGTCAATCCTGGGACCTGTGAATGTGACCTGATTTGGCAAAAGGGACTTTGCGGATATGACTGAGTTAAGGACCATGAGATGGGGAGAGTGTCTTCGATTATCTGGTAAACTCTAAATTGAAAAACATATCCTTATAAGAGGGTATCAGAGGGAGATCTGATTATGCTGGAAAAGGAAGGTGATGGTGGAAGCAGAGATTGGAGTGATGTTCTTTGAAGACAGGAGAAGGGACCACAAACCCAGAAGTGCAGTGGGTCACTAGAAGCTGGAAAAAGCTAGGACATGGGTTCTGCCCTAAACCCCTAAGAAACCAGCCCTACTGACACCTTGATTTTAACCCTTGAAGACTCATTTGGGCCTTCCAACCTCCAGCACTATAAGAGAATACATTTGTGTGGGGAGCCAGGATGGCTCAGTGGGTTGAGCGCTCGCATTGCAGCCCCAGGGTCCAAGAACTGAGTCCCGGTCCTGGCCCCGGCCTATGTGGACTCACCCCAGTTCAGTTCCCACCAGGGCAAGCTTCCCATGTGAGAGACCCCCTGCCCAGTTCGCACCCTGTGCGGCCTCATGCCCACCTGTGGAATGAAACTATGTCGAACCTCTTCTCTCTGTCTCTCTCTGTCAAAAACAATAAAATTAATTTTAAAAAATAGAATACATTTGTGTTGCTTTAAGCCACTATGTGTGTGGTAATTTATTACAGTGGAAGTAAATATGGTGACTTTACCCTAAAACTTTCCATATCCCCTAGGACAGGGTGTCAAACTGGCAGCCCTGCCCTAGGAGATGTCATTGGTTTGGGAGAATTCTCTGAGAAATTGGGTGTTGGCTGAAGTCTTCAAGGAACCAAGGCGAGTGTGGATCCAGAAATTCCACTTCTGGGTACTTACCCAAAGAAAACAAAAAACACTAATTTGAAAAGACATCTTGTTCACTGCAGCACTATTTACAATAGCCACGATATGGAAGCAGCCTGAGTGTTTCTCAGTGGGTGCATGGATAAATAAGCTGGGGCCATATACACAATGGACTCAGTCATCCATAAGGCAGAACAAGTCTTGTCAATGGTAATAACATGAGTGGACCTTGAGGGCCTTATGTAAGTAAAATGAGTCAAACAGAGAAAAACTAATACTGTATAAATTCACTTATATGTGGGATTTAAAAAACAAAAACATGCATTGTGACAGTATTTAATTAAAAAAATTAAAACAACGTGTAAGTGCTGAAGACACTACAGGGTCCCAGGGATGCAATCCACCCCTCGGATCTAGCAGACAGTGGTGTTCGGAACCACGGAGGGCAGCCCACCGGGGCTGCCTTTTCAGCACTGTGGCCTAGCCCTTCTCATGAGGCTTCCACTGGCCAATTCCTTTCTATGAATCAGAAGATGGCAAAGAAACTACTAGGACCAGAGTCTTTGTTGCTATTGGCTTATCAGGTGGTCCAGTCTGGGTCTGAACTTGAGCTGGTTTCTGTGCACAAGAATTGGCTGCAGATGAATTGAGAATGTGTTAGATTGCCTTATCATTCCCAATATCTTCTCTTCCAAAGTGAGGACTCTATTTCTTGGAGGAAGTTATAAATCTCTGCCCCATTGACCTCAGGCTTGGCTATGTCACTTGTTCAGGACAATGAAATGGGGATGGAAGTGAAGTGGTGTGTATCATTTCTGGGCAGAAGCTCTCAGTTAAGAGTCAGTGCATGGCCCACTCTGTGCTCTTCTCTTGCTACTCTAAGACCAGAAACATCCTAGGTTTGCCTGCACCTTCATCTTGGATTCCATGAGGAGCTGAGACTCAGTCTACCCAAGATGGTCATTGCATAAATGAGCAATAAACCTTTGTTGGGAAGCCGGGATGGCTCAGTGGGTTAAGCGCTCACTTTGCAGCGCCGCGGACCAAGGATCGAATCCCGGCCCCGGCCTGTGCGGAACCATATGCTGAACTGGGAGCTCCCCCAGTTCAGTTCTCTCTCTGTCTCTGTCTCTGTATCTCTCTCTCTCTCTCTCTCTCTCTCTCTCTCTCTCTCTCTCTGTCAAAAATAAATAAATAAATAAATAGCATATTTTAAAAATAAATAAATAAATAATGAACCTTTGTTGTTATAACCCAATGGAATTTGAGAGTCATTTGTCTCTACAGCATAATCCAACCTAAGTGAAAAAAATACAGTGGTAATCAGTGAGAAGTTGGTTGATCTCCAGCTTCAGGTTATCCACAGGGATGTCTGAAATAAACCAAGGGAGAGTATAAAGAGGGAAGAGATGTGAGAGTCGAGGACAGATCCCTCAAAAGCGGCAGTATTTAAGAGGTGGGAAGAAGAAAGAGAATCAGTCAATGTGACTGAGAAGCAGCAGCTGGGAGCTCAAGAAAGACAAGGAGAGTATGATATCACAAACGTCAAAGTGAGAGACAGTTACAAGAAGGAGTTGGTGAGAAATGGGTTAGCTGCTGCTGAGATGTCTTCTGGGGTGAAAACTGGAGAAGCAATCACAGGATTTAGCCATGAAGAGATTGTTGATATTTTGTGAAGCTCTGGAGAGAGACACTAACTATCAGAGCTTGGAGACTGGAGTAGGTAAGTAAGTGGAGCCAGTGGAAGAGAGAGATGGAGAAATAGTTAAGAGTATGGATAAAGAAAGGGATTTTATGAAAGGAAAGACTGCTGATGGGCAAGCACTTGCAGAAAGGAAGTTTGAAGTTGTTTCTAGTTGGAGCAATTAGTCTTTGTTTAACAAGATGCAGTTAGGATTTTAAACAAGTTTGCTATTTTCCTGGCAACTCCGACTGCATTCCAAAGCAACAACAGAGCAAGGAGACCATGGAATTGCCTCTTTGGGCCACATGGAGGAGGGGGAGGGGTCCAAAAGTTTGCCTCAAAGATTTGTGTATATGGTATAACTTGGAAAAAAAAAACACAGTCAGGTGAAGGGGCAAGTTCAGTGAAATTAATGTGTAAGACACCAAACTAGAAAACTTTAGTTCAATATCTGAATCACCAAGATAGAGATTTTATAACCTCAAATCCAGTAATTAGAAAAATATGGTTTATATGTATAGGTGATGGCAAGGAGCAGCCACAATGGCAAAGGCCTTGACCTATGAAGAAATAGTTCTTCAACTTGGAGAGTTACCAGTATCATATATGCCATGAAAGAAACGACAATTTAAGACAATAGATTATAGATTAAGAAAGGAATTTTATAAAAGGGGAGAATGCTGATGGGCAGGTACTTGTAGGAACTTTTGAAAAATAGAAGGAAAGAGACGGAATCTATGAAGGAACAACATAAGAGGAGCTATGATCGGACACTGGCCCAAGTTAGGAAGCAAGGTGACAGGGGAGCAGGGGAGCGGGGAGGGTAGGGCGGGCAGGTGAGACATTCCCTCACAGCTTCTGTGAGGGAAAGGGAAAGTAATCTCTTTGAAGAGAGAAAGGACATGATGGAGTAGTGGCCATGAGGAAGCAGAGAAAATTGAAAAGACCTAAAGTGAAATTTTCAAGAAACAGATGTTTGAAGAAATAGTGATGTCACATAGATGGGAGTAGGCAGAGGTGTCTGGTTTCACAGATTGAAGCCCCAACCCATTCTTTGGATGCTGAATACAAGGCACTTTGCAGCTTCATACCAATGACAGTCCAGGGACAGGTGGGAGTAGAACAATCTCATACAGCCAGAATTCTTCAACTTCAAGAAAAACGTACCTTTCCTTTCCATGTGTGTCATTAAGGATGCTTTTGTGTGCAAGTGACAGAAAGCCCTAAGTCAACTGGCTTAAAAAGTGAGGTGATTATCTCACACAAAAATAAATAATGCAGGGATGCCGGATGGCTCAAAGGATTGAGCGTTTGTCTTGCAGCCCCAGGGTCCCAAGAGTGTATCCCAGCCCGTACAGACCCATGTGCTAAGCTGGGGTGTGCACCCAGTTTGGTTCCACTGGGGCACGTTTCCCGTGGGGGAGGCCCCCAGCCCGGTTCCTGCCCTGCACAGCCCCACCTATGGAATGAAACTATAGTGAAAATTGATGATGTACAACTATGGAGACAGCGCTAGGCCCTCCCCCTTCTCTCTGTCTCTGTCATAAACAATAAAATAGATCTTAAAAAACAACAATAAAACTAAAAAGTAATGAATGCAGACACAAAAACGCCCTAACATAGAATTCAGCAACAGATCAAAAGAATTATACAGTGTAACACAACGGTGTTCATTCCAAGGATGCAAAGCTGGTTCAGAATTGAAAACTAATCAATACAATCCACCAAAACAGGCTCACAAAGAAAACTCAAACATTACAACATATTAATGAATGCAGACAAAGCATTTGCCAAACTTCAATACCTATTGATGATTTTAAAAATTTCTTAGAAAAGTAGGAATGGAAGTTCCTCAAATTGATAAAAAGCATTTGCAAAAACCCTACAATTAGCATTGCACTAAATGGGGAAAATGAATGTTTTCTTTCTAAGATCAGG
The DNA here is from genome assembly GCA_004027555.1 of Craseonycteris thonglongyai. Classification (NCBI taxonomy): domain Eukaryota; kingdom Metazoa; phylum Chordata; class Mammalia; order Chiroptera; family Craseonycteridae; genus Craseonycteris; species Craseonycteris thonglongyai. The sequence goes on from PVKE010030505.1 coordinate 18,559, forward strand.
AAGAAGGTGAAGATGTCCTCTCTCACCATTTTTCTTTAACATAGCACTGCAGTTCTATCCAGTGCAATAAATTAAGAAAAGGAAATAAAAGGCATATAGATTAAAAAAAAGAGGAAGAGATGAAACTGTAGAGGACACAATTGTTTACAAAGAACAATGCCCACAATAAAACTTAAATGACTTTTTGCTGACAACTCTTTTTGTGATATTTCTCCCAGCAGATTTCCACCCCAACAACAGTCACCCCCAGGTTTACAACCACAAACACATGTTTGACAAATATTCTTGGAAGTACAGATACAGCTCTTAGGTTCTTGGTAAAGGTATTGTCTCACTGACTTCACCTGGCCCAGCTTCCACTAGACATCTTGTTACTCAGCGTAACAACTGCTTGTGATGTTTAAGTCATTTGCAATGAAATCTTCCATTACTTGTAGCTGAAAGCACTCTTAGTGAGACTCTTTCCCTCCTCATTTATTCCTTCTTTTATATTCTCTCCTCTTCTCACTTGCCCCTCCTCTCTCCCCTTTCATCTCTCCCCTCCTCTCTCTTTCTGGCCCCCCTTCTTTCCCTCCCAACCACCCCCTCTTGTCCCCCCAATTATACACACACACACTCAGAGGGCCACAGTCACATATGCAGTCATGCAGTCATTTATACAATCACATATAAACAAACAAGGTCAATAAACACAGAATTGCTTGTTTTTACACATTGTATGGAAAGTGCAATAAGCATCTTTGGGGAACTTCATAAACAAATAGGGGTTTGGAAGCAATAATCAAGGGGAGGTAGTTGTTGCATAAATAATATCTAAGATGCTGGAACAGGTGGCAGGTGGGTTTCAGGGGTCAGACACACAGGTCTCCACTAGCGACACATTTCAGGTCCAGGGTGAGGAGGCGGAAGAGGTTGAACGTGACAGAGGCTACGAGGCAGTCATGGGACTCCTGTGGGGACAAGAGACAGGTCAGTGGCTCCCACGTCTGGGCTCTGAGTTGTGCCCAGACATCAGTTTCTTCTCC
>PVKE010030506.1:0-19576 GCA_004027555.1 Craseonycteris thonglongyai
GGCCCCGCCCCGAGCAGGCCCCGCCCCTCCCGGGTCTCACTCGGGCTCCCCAGGCCCCGCCCACTAGCAGGCCCCGCCCCGATCAGGCCCCGCCCCTCCCGGGCCTCGCTCCGGCTCCCCAGACCCCGCCCCCGAGCAGGCCCCGCCTCCCAGACCCCGCCCCCTCCCGGGCCCCACTCCGGCTCCCCAGGCCCCGCCCCGAGCAGGCCCCGCCCCCGAGCAGGCCCCGCCCCTCCCGGGCCTCGCTCGGGCTCCCCAGGCCCCGCCCCGAGCAGGCCCCGCGCACCCGGCCGGCTGCGATCGTGAGCCCGGGGCCGGGCGGCGGGAGAAGCCCGAGCGGGCGGCGCCCAGCCGGCCGCCCAGCAGCCATGGCGGAGGCCGCGCCGCAGCCCCTGGCGCTGCCCTGGGGGCTGCTGGAGCTGTGCGCGCTGCTGGGGGCGCCCCGGGACGGCCTCCGCGGCCCCGAGCAGGTAAGGACCCCATGGGGGGAAACTGAGGCGGGGCCGGGGGGCCAAGGGCAGGGTCCCGCGTCGGTGCCAGAAGGACCCTCCCCTGACCCCCGGCGTTGGCCCCGCAGGGATCCCCGCGCGTTCGCGGGGCGCACGGGGTCGGGCCCGGCCCGGCCGCCCCGGAGCCTGCCCGGAGCCCGGGCCCCCGGGGGTCGTCCGGCGCCCGCCTGGGGCCTCTCGGGGCTGCGCCCGCCCTGGCCGCTCCCACCGGGGCGAGGCCTTGCTCCTGACCCTTGAAGTCACTCAGTTCATGGCCCAGGTTCACGGGCTCCGGGTGCAAAGGGCCGCCTTTAAATATCCTGCACGCGGTGTTTGGGGGGGCTCGCTGTGCTTCTCGTGCCCCCCACCCGCCCCCTTCTCGGTCTCTGCACCCCAGCAGCCAAAGGGAGCAACGCATGTCCTGCTTTCTTTCTGGGAAAGCCTCCGTTTTGGACGTTCTCGCTTTGTCTGTGGGACCCAGCAGCCCGTGCAAGGGGGCTGAGGCGGTTTTCCTCTGGGCTGAGCAGCCCCCCGAGCCTGTCATTTTTCTCCCACGAGGGCTGATGTCTAAGGGTGCTCAGGGACACCCCCAACTCCACGCCCAGTTTCCTGAGCCAGCCGGTGGCAGGCAGAGAACGGCACTGGCACGGTGAACACTGCAGGGTTGAGTGGATGTCACCTAGAAAAGCCCAGTGCTGCTGCTGCCATGACCAGGGCTGCTGGTGCCCTCAGACTCAGCTCCTGCGCCAACTGCGGTTTCTGCATTTCCCTTCCCCTTTCTGACTTCCCGAACCCCCATCACGTCTCTGTCCGCCTTTTTGATCTCGGCCTCCCTGTGACCCTCCTCAGTTTTCGTTGCGTTGTTTCCCTGCCTCGAATTAGCCAAACGGTGTTTCCTGCCTCTTCTACTAATAGGAAATGATCTGGTTTCAACTGTGGCCTGGGCCGCAGGTTCTGGGTGGTGACATGCCCCTTGGTGGCCTCCACGTGAGAGGCGTCTCAAGAACAGATGAATCAGCTGGGATGTTTACGGGGTACTTTCCTGACCCAAACAGCTGGGCGGTTTGCTACGCCGCCTTCTATCCTCTTTCTTATACTCTGACTCTGTTAGGGGTTTAGCAAGGGGCAGAGAAAAAGGGCGTTGAAGGAGGAGGGGAAAAGAGTGGTGAGGGGAAGCCGGGAGGGCTCAGTGGGGTAAGCGCTCACTTTGCAGCCCTGGGGACCGGGGATCGAATCCCGGCCCCGGCCCGTGAGGACCCATATGCTGAACTGGGAGCTCCCCCATTCAGTTCTCTCTCTCTGTGTGTGTCTCTGTGTCTCTGTATCTCTCTCTCTCTCTCTCTCTCTCTCTCTCTGTCCAAAATAAATAAATAAATAAAATATATATACCGTATTTTCCGGCGTATAAGACGACCGGGCGTATAAGACAACCCCCTAATTTGACAGTTAAAACATAGGTTTAGGCCTATATTCGCTGTATAAGACGACCCCCCACTTCCGAGGCTGTAGTCTTATACAGCGAATATAGGCCTAAACCTATGTTTTAACTGTAAAATTAAGGGGTCGTCTTATACACCAGAAAATATGGTATATAAAAAAAGAAAAGAGTGGTAAGACATGCACTCAGCTTCCTAGAGTGGTCCCAGTTGGGTAAGACCCACATTAATGCTGCCGTCAACCACACACCATTTTAGTTAGTTCTATTTTTTAGAGCAGTTCTGTTTTGAATGTCCAGGGCTCTTAAAGAACTTTTAATCTTGCTTTTTTTTTTTTTTTAAACCACTCTTTCTCTGTGATTCAGGAACTCCTGGTTGGTGAGCTATAAACACCGAGCCCAGAGGTATGAGAAATATCCAACTTCAACTTAGGATCGTGCCGCGTTCTAACTCTTGGTTTTATTTGTGTCTTCGCTGAAGTGGTTGTTTTGTGGACGGTAGTGACCCAGAATTCGAGACTGCAGTTCGATTCCCACATGTGGTTAGTTAATGACTCCCTCCGCTCCTTGGTTGCTATGGAGACCGGCACCCATGTGTTGGGATCTGCACAAACCCAGGGCGCAGGGGTGGACACGTGCTCAGAGCACCTGCCTGTCAGTGCGGGTCACTAGCGCAATGCTTGTGTGTGAAGCACGTGGGCATGGTTGTTAGTGGAGTGCATCCTGGTTTTCCACGTCTGTCTAGACCAGCACTATTAGATAGAACTTTCTGGATCGTGGTGACCAGTGTTCTTTGTGCTTTTCGGTGTGGCTGCTCCTGGCCACAGATGGCTACGGGGTGCTTTGAACAGTGTGGTCTCAGCCACTGAGGAACTGGATTTTAAATTTCATTTAAGTGTAATTCATTTGAAGTAGCCATGTATGGCTACTGGCACCAATGTTAGCCTTGTTCTAGAACATGTAAAAAAATCTATGTCTGGGAAGCTGGGATGGCTCAGCGGGTTAAGTGCTCGCTTTGCAGCCCTGGAGCACGAGGATCAAATCCCAGCCCCGGCCCATGCGGACCCATATGCTGAGCTGGGGTGTGGCCCCCAGTTCAGTTCTTGCCGGGGCCTATGGGGGAGGCCCCCGGCCCAGTTCCTGCCCTGCGCAGCCCCGCGCCCACCTGTGGAGTGAGACTATATGGAAAACTAATGCTGTCAACTATGGAGACTGCTCTGGGCCCTCCCCCTTCTCTCTGTTGGTCTCTCTCTCTGTCAAAAAACAATAAAGAAATAAAAAAAATAAAAAATCTATTTCTGTCCTGTTTCACAAATGAGGCCAGCCCCGTCATGAGGATCACCGCCATTGTGTAGCCTAACCAGCATTCTGCGACAAATGAATTAGGGTGTTGTGGTTTTTACTTTTTAATCAGCTTTTTAAAAAACTAAAATGATATGTATGGGGAAGGGGCTTAGTACGTCCACATCTGGAAGAGGGGGGCCCAGTGTAACCTGTATCACAAAGTAACATCCGAACCCAGATCCCGGACGGCACGCTCTGGAACTGATTCTAATGGAAGAGTCACACCTGCGAGACTTCTGCAACCCCGCTGCCCCTCATGAGGGGACTGGGCAGACCCATGACTGAAGTGTCACACAGTGTGACACTATGCCGTGTGAACAGGGAAGTCAGCCCCAGTGTGCAGCTAAATGGGGAAAAAAACAGGACAGCTGTTGGAACCATTTAAATGGGATGATTAAACGGGATGAAAAAGAAAAAAAAAGATTATTTACATCGACATAAAAAGTGGGAAGAAGGCGTGCTGCTTTTGACTCACGGAATCATGAGGGAGGCCTTCCCTTTCTCTTGTTATTTCCTTCACTATGTCTACCTTGCTGTTCATTTTTTTATGACTGTATTGCTTATCCAGTCAAAAAAAACCCCACCAAAAACCAAAACAAAAGGCGACAATGGAAAAGATTTCTATTTCGGGGAAAATCCAGATGTGTGGTGACCTGCTGAGTGCCACCTTGGCTGCATTGGGCCACGTCCCGCTTAGGGACTGAAGATACAAAGGGGGGAGGCTGGCTTCAGCGCGATGACCAGCGTTCCAACAAGATGAGTGTCTCTGTGTGAGCGGATGGACGGCCCCGGGCCCCAAGCTGTGGATCGGCCAGGGGTGGGGGTGGGCGGGGACAGGCCCACAGCGTTGGAGTCCCAGCTCTGAAGACCCCGTGGGCGCCGTCTTCAGCGCAGATGAGTGACAGGTGAAGGTCAAGGTTGGGGGGGACCAAGCAGGAGCTTAATTTTTGAAACTGCAAGTTGAAGGGACTCCCACGGGTGTGTTGGGAGACGGCTGGGTGTCGTGGAGCTGGGAAGAGGTCTGAGGGGAGGGCCTGGGGGTGACCCTGGAAAGAAGGGGGGTGCAGAGGCTGCCCAGGAGCAGGAGGCAGCAGAGCAGAGCGGCGGCAGCTCAGGGAAGCGTCAGGATCGGCCCACGGACTGTCTGGTGTGGTGCCCGGCGCGAAGTCGTTGGCTGCTCTAGTTGCTGTTGCGGTTGCTCCCGGCGGGCGTCTCCCCGTGGAAGTGCCTTCTTGTGTGAGGCGGAAGCAGCAGCACAGACAGGCTCATGGCGAATGAGATCCCAAGTGCTTGCTGGGTTTTGAAAGTTTTAGAGCAGGTTTCCTGTGATGGGAGAAGTGGGTTCCTTGCATGCCCGGGACACGGAAGGTCCTAAAGTGATGCCGTGAGCCGGATTTCCCATGTTTGCTCTTGATTCCTCCTGGCATGAGGAATTTTTCCCAGCTCTAAAGAAATTGTGGACTGAGATTAAATTATAAAACTGAGCGCCCTGGCTTTCGAGTGTATCTAGTGACCGACGAGGCTGTCATTGTACAAATCCTTTTAAACGTGGAAGTCCCCCCGTTGGGACCACGATTCTAACTGCGAAGTGCACGTGGGCTATTCTGTTTCTGCCGGTCAAGGTCACATGACTCCTGGCCACAATGATGTCCTTCGTGATGCCCTTTCAAGTGTCCCCCAGAGACCCTCATTACCCACCCACCCCCACCCCTACTCTGGCCTCCTCCTCCCTTCCCTTATCTCTATACGCAGACTCTTCTAGTTCTGACCGGCTTGGAACCTGAACCACATTCTTCTCTCCCAGACTGTGTTTCCTACCCTTTGAAAGAACTAAGATCACTCTGGCCACCAAACGTGTTTAGTCCTTAGTCTGTAGTAAGAATGCCATCGGGTATCGTAGTTCGAAAACAGGTACAACCCACGTTCCTTATATTATTTGGGGGTAAGAATGAAAAGAAGAGGTTCAGCAAAAAATCTGGGACCAACTTAAAGTTTAGAAGAATTCAAGTGAACGTCCTCCCCATTCTATTGATCCCAAGGGACCATGCGGTTGATGGAGGAAGGACGGGTCTCTTCTCTGCACCCCCACTTTTCTGTCCGTCTTCCCAGGTCAGTGGCAACAGAGCAAATGTGTGTGATGCCCCCCGCCCCCACTGCCCATGGCGTGCGGGGCACAGTGACACTAACAGGTTTGCACAGGGTTTGACAACACACGGAGCCCCCCGCTGCGCTCCCCACCGGCCTGTGAGGGGACGTGGAAATTTCCTGGGAACCAGTGGGGCTGGGCACTGTGGTGCCCCTCTGTTTCCTGCACTTACCCGTGAAAGGGAAGGTCGGGCAGGGAGGAAGTGATTTGCTGTCGTAGCTGGAGACGAGCCTGGGTCTGAGCTCCGGCCTGTCCATCATGGTACCGGGCTTGGTTCGGAAGGGGCGGGTCGTCTGGGAAGTCCCTAAAAGCCCCCTCCCAGGCCCCCCTCTCTGTCCTCGAGAGCCGCAGATGGGCGAAGCCGGGCGCTCAACAGTGCAAAACTGCCCACGCTGCGTTTGTGGGTGCCAAGGGGCAGAGGAAGAAACTGGTGGGTGCTCTGGTGGGCAGGGCAGCCCGGCGCCACTGCGGTAGCTCTTCTTTCTGCCCATTTTCAGGTGGCTCAGAAGAAGGGAGTCGGAACTCTACCTTGTCTCGACCCGGAGGTGCTGTCCGTTTTTGTGCCCCCATTTGTGGGTAAAGGGGACAGTCAGATGGCTGGTGCCAACTGCATGACGCTGAGCAAACCCAAGAGGCGCTCCTTCAGGAAGAAGAGAGAGAGACCCAGAGCAGAGCCGGGCCCGGGCCCTCGGGGGCCGGACTCCGAGGACGTCAGCATCCCCAACGGCGTGGACCTGCTCGCCCTGCCTCAGCTGTGCTTCCCAGGTACCCTGAGCCGGGCGTCCGGTCACCCCGTGAGCTGTCGTGCTCTCGGGAGCTTCAGAGCTGAAAGGCGGCTTAGCCTGGGCCCCACTCGTCAGAACACCGAGTCCTGGACGGCGAGCTGTGAGGTGCTGGGCGTGCGGTTTGGTGGTTCTGCTTCCAACCCTGGCAGATGGGTTAAGCGATGTCCAGTTAGCCAGCCCTGCCACCCCCACCACACCCCGTTTTCTGGGTCCCTCGGACCAGAAGCACTGGCTGTATTTCCCCCCACACACGGACCCATCCCTGGAAACGTCAGGCTGTGTTCGGGGGTTCGTTTTTTTTCGCTGGTCTTGGAGAAATGTCCCAGTGGCCAGGGTAGAAAACTCAGACGACGACATGGCATGACCCTGTCTGGTCGTGTCCACGAGGAATCGATGCGGTTCCTTGTTCTCAGGGATTACAAACCGGGGAGCGGCAGGGACCGCCCCCCACCCCGCTCTGCTCAGGGTTCACCACTTCTGGTTTCTCCATCCACAGGAGGCGTGTGTGTGGCCTCGGAGCCCAAGGAGGACTGTGTCCACTTCCTGGTGCTGACCGACGTCTGTGGGAACAGGACCTACGGCGTGGTGGCCCAGTTCTACCGCCCGCTGCACGTAGGTGACCCCCGTGAACCAGGTCGAGGGGTCTTTTCATTGTGGTGAGGAGCACAGAGCATAGCGACCACCACTAACCACAGTAGAGTGTGCAGCTCAGTGGTGTTTATCATATTCATGGGGTGCCCCCCTACCACAATGCCCCCCCACCACAGCGCTCCCCCCACCACCGCAGCGCTCCCCCCACCTCAGTGCCCCCTCCCCACCAAGGACACCCCAGTCCCTCCCTCCATCCACGTACTTCTGGCCTCTGGATTCGCCTGTTGTGGACGTATCACACGACACGCGTCCTTGAATGACAGTCGTCACTGCGTGGCACAGATAGAGGTCTCGCACGTTGGCGAGCATCACATGGGACAGGGCTGCCTGCACTGGATTTGAGTCTCCGTTGAATAGTCAGCCGCACGAATTTGTTGACTACCAGTCTCGCTGTTTTCACTCCAATACCCCCCTTGGCTTCCAGTGTCGCTTTCATACAAATTCAAAACACACATCTTAAAGGGATTATTTCTACAGTTCACACTGTAACACTGAATACATATAGTAGTTATTTCTTGATCATATTTGCACTCAAAGCAAATGAAACCCGCGTGCATCTTGGGGACGGCAGCGTTGACGGTGGCTTAAGAAACACATGGCATCGCCGACACGTCTTGGTATGTCAAGGGGTTAGGGAGCGTCCCCGGGCCCAGCTCACGCTTCTGGCCTCGTGTGTCCTCCACAGTGTGCTGACGGGTCACCCCTCACAGCCAGACGTGCGGGCTCGGGCCTCTGGGACAGTGGCGCTGAGGCCTGGCCTTCCTTCCTGGGGAGGTCGTGCCCCTCCCTAGCCAGGGGCCCCCACTGCGGCAGTGTCCAGGCGTGGGAAGCGCGTTGGGAGTTCGGGAAATAGCATTAGAAGGGGAGATGCACGTGTCCTTTTTAAAGACAAGGAGCAGCCCCTCTGTTTTGCATCAAATACACCAGATGTGACGGTTCCCATGACACGGGCCTGTCCCGTGGACATGGCTGCCTCTCCTGTCCTCCCGGTGGCCGCACAGTTTCGGGGTGTTCCCTGGGCCCCACGCTGCTCTTCCCCTTTCTCACCATGTGGTCTGGATGACCTGTCACTCTGACCAAGGCCGTCCCCCTTCGGCTCCACTCTTTCAGCCATAACACCACCAGCACCCGGTTGACGGACAGGCTCTGGCTTGTCAGTGTAAGTCGGGGGGAGCACGGCCCCCCAGTCTTGGAGGGGGAGGCCGCTCCTGCCTCTGAAGCCCCGCTTCTGTCTGGAAACGCGACGCAAGGCGTTACAGACGCGGAGGTCGGCCAGGCCGGGAGGTGACGTGTCGCTGTTGCTCTCCCCAGGAGGAGCACTGCTTCTACAACGGCAACGCGCACTGGGAGTCCTCCCGGCTGACGCCGAGCGCGGCGGGCGGCTTTGTGCCCTTTGCTGTCTGCGTGGTGTCCAGACTCCCCTATTACAACGCCCTCAGGGACTGCCTCTCCTGGTGAGCCCCCGCGTGCCCTCCGGACGCCCCAAGTCCACGACCACTGGGCGGGCTCGGGGGCTCCTGTGGAAACCCAGGTTCCCCTGGTGTGACCACAGGCAAGCTACTGGAAATAGAGTGAATGCGGAGGATTTTGTTTTCCTTCTTAAAAAAAAAAAAAAAGACCTACATCAGGAAATAAGTTTCCTGGTGATCTGAGAAAATCGGGAGGCTGCTGTTCGTTCTGACGAGCGCTACTGATGGAAACATCACCTTTGGGGTAGAATCTTTAACTCTCTTAATGCTGCCACTGAGTAGAAAGCCTGAGGATGCAGAGAATTTCTGAAAAATCAGGGAGGTGTTGCCTGAAACCCGACGGGCTCCCACCCCCGGGGGATGCGATGGTGCCGGTGACGCCTGTCCAGTGGGTTCCCTGGTTTGTTTTGTGATTTGACTTATTTTTTGTGTTTTTTTTGAATTTCAGTCTATTGACTCATCTGAAGCTATGCAAAGATTTTGAAATTGACAATCACATAAAAGATTTTGCTGCCAAACTATCTTTAATACCGAGCCCGCCGCCGGGACCCCTGCATTTGGTAACTGTCTTCTATTTTTCCTGTGCGAATAGCAGCAGTGAGGCGATGGAGATGGTTTGAACGTTTGGCCTGATTTCTTAAGTTCTCGCTGTGTGTAAATAACGCTTCCCAGGTTCCTTACAGAAGTAGTTTTACGTTGTTTCTAAAGGTCACAAAGCTAAAAATGAGTTAGAAACGTATTTTCTGAAAACGCAGACGTGCAATTTTGTCTTCAGCCACGTGTGTGGGCAGAGTGTTGCTGAGTCGCTCGTGATAAATCAGCAGTGAACTAGTCACAAGCCCCTGTGCTTTGCTCATAGCACGTACTTACGTTACAGATTTCCCTTTTGTCTGGGATATTGGGTATGACAATTCCTTAATGTTTTCTCCTGCCCGGTGTGACTAACGAAAAGTCACTGGCTTCATATATATTTTTGTCATTCACAAAATAAGTTTTGTTATGCCGCCACCCCCCCGTTCTGGACCACCAGCTCCTCCCACCCGCACAGCTTGGGAAACCACGTCCCGGCCTGTGCCTGACCCTTCATTTGGCTCATCCTTTGCGTGGTGGGAGGATCTGGTTCAGGTCTATAAACCAGCCTCCCCTTTTGTGCTTAAAACCCCACAACGGTTTCTCGCCATCCGCCTTCACCCAGTCCTGCGTCCCCGGCCGCCGTGTCGCTGTGCAGCTCTGTCTTACGCCACTTGCCCCCTCGCTCCCTGATGTTCAGCGACACCGGACTTCCATCTGTCCCTCACAGTGCTGCCACAGGGCTCTTGCACGCGCTGTTCCCGCAAGCACCACCCTCTCCTTTCCTCGCGGCCAGCTCCCCTCAGGTCGTGGCTCAGATGTCAGCGAGGCTCAGCCTGCAGTTAGGTTTTGTGTGTCCGTGTGGTTTTCGCTCAGCATCCAGGTTCTCCGTCAAGACTCCCAGCCCGAGGGCAGAGGCGAACGAATCGTGTTTCGCACGGGCCGGTCGCGCTCATTGCGTCGGATTTGTGTTGTGGGTCTCAGGCGCCCGAGCTCTCTCTCTGGGCTCAGACAGCAGCCCAGTGAGGAGGCGCGTCTGAAGACTCACGCCGTCACTTTGTATGTCACCGAATGACGCCGCAGCCTAGGAAGTGACCGTTCACATGTGAACTGGGGGCTTCCCAAGAGTCTTTGGCGGCCAGACGTCCCTAAAGGCCGGGAGCCGCGCTCTGAACTAACCGCGGGGACGGGTCTTTGCAGGTATTCAACATGAAGCCACTGCAGGTCGTCTTCCCCTCGAGGGCGGACCCCGAAAGCCCACTCATCGACCTGGACCTGCACCTGCCCCTGCTGCGCTTCCGACCTGAGAAGGTGCTCCAGGTGCGCACCCTGCCACACCCGCGTGGCACGCTTGGCTTGACGGGCGTGAGCCCTGCTCCTGTAAGCGCAGACGGCTGGCACGCAGGCGTCTCAGAACCGGCGTGCCCCGACTGTGCACGGTCCGGCTTACGGCCGACGTCCCCGATGCCATTTGCAGACAGCACTTCAGTCAGTGGGGGTCACAGTGGCTCCGGTTTGGGCGCAGGGAGCAGGGGAACCCCGGGGCGGAGCCTGTGTCCTCAGGCGCCTGGGGCGTGTTCACGCCGTGCTGGTCCCTGCAGATCCTGGCGTGCCTGCTGACGGAGCAGCGCCTGGTCCTCTTCTCATCCAGCTGGGCCCTGCTGACGCTGGTGGCCGAGTGCTTCCTGGTCTACCTGCACCCCCTGCAGTGGCAGCACACGGTGGTGCCCATCCTGTCGGGGCACATGCTGGACTTCGTCATGGCCCCCACGTCCTTCCTCATGGGCTGCCACCTCGACCACTTCGAAGAGGTCAGCAAGGTCGGTACCCACCCCGCGGTTGAGGGTGCTGCATCGCTGCGGGCAGGGTGTGAGAGCGGTGAGGTTGCACGTGCACATGCCCACATGCGTGCAATGCTGCCTCGTTCATCCTCCCACCGTACCCCTGCCGACCTCGGGGTGTGTTCAGGGCCTCAGCATGTCCCTTCTCGATCCCCTTAACTTCACGGCAGCTCCGGGGGCTCCCCAGAGAGCTTCAGGGAAGAGAGTGTAGGCACCAGAGTCGACAGGACCCGGCGTCCAGTGTGGCCTCTGCCGACGACCTGTTTTCCAAACTTGAGCGAGTTGCCTGCCGTTGCTGGGCCTCGGTTTCCTCATCTGTGCAGTGGGGCCGGGACATGTTTCCGTGGGCAGGGCTCTGAGCTCAGGACTGTCCCCCCAACCCGGCGGGCGACCGGGGCTTGCAGACGTGGCTGCGTGGTTACGGCTCTGGTTTCTGTGGACGTGTGTGCGGGGAGCGTGCGGATCAGCGGCGGTGGGTTGTGGGCTGTGCTGACACACGGTGCAGCCGCACCTTTCGCGTTCCCAGCAGCCATGGCGGAGGGTCCGGCTTCTGCGTGTCCTCGCCCACCCGACCTGTCGTCTGTGTTTTGAGCCCAGCCTTCCTGGGGGGGGGGGTAGGATGTGGGACCTCGCTGGGTTTTGGGGTGTCAGGGCCTCCCCCCTGCAGGTGCTCATCAGCCGTCCCTGCCGGGGTAGGTTTTCATTGACTTTTTTGTTTTGAAAACCTCTCCCTTCGTGGGTGGGGGTCACTGCCCCGCACTTCCTTTTGGAACAAAGCCCCGGCAAGGCGGGAGGCACGGTGCTGGCCGGCCGCCCAGGAGGGAGCTGGGTGTCTCCCTGTGCTTGCCAACGCGGGCGACTCACCCGGGGACAGACATAGGAAGGGCCCTGCAGACCGGCCTGGAAGCTGCGGAAGCACACGCCTTGCAAAGCAGGAAGCAGCAGGGGCCCGCGCTGAAGTGTAAAACCGTTGTCTCTTGTTTTACTCCTCAAGGGGGACGAAGCCCGTCTTCGGACCCTTCGCAGGGGACAGGGCTTGTGCCGCTGACGTCAGAGCTCCCGTCCGCGGGCTGACCTGCTCTCGGGGGCGGGCAGGCAGCGGGTTTGAACCCAGAGTGGCTGGGGTCTGGCTGGTTTGGTCCGGGGTGCTGGTAGCGCGTCTGCACGGTGACCTGAGGACGTGCCACCCCGCCGAGGGCCCCGCTGCCCACCAGGCCGACGTCGGACCCTGTGTGTTTGCCCGGAGGACGCCCTCTGTGCTTATCTCACGTGAGGTGGGACCCAGCCGGGAGCGGCCACCGTCGGACTCCGGTGTCCCATTCAGGACCCTTAAGGGCGTGCGTGGCTCGTTATTTGTGTATTTTGTCACAGACAAGCCTTTCCAAGTAGTCCTTACACATAGTTCAGAAAGTCTAAGTGTGTGTGGTCACCGAGCCCAGGGCCCTGCCCTCGCCCTGGTGCTCGGAGCCGCGAGCTGAACGGACACCCGGGGGCGCTGCTCGCGTTGCGGTTCTGGAATGTTCTCTCCGGTCTCCCTCAAGGGGGACCTGCAGTGTTGGCGTCAGGGCGGGTGACGTCCCGCCAGCGTGTCCTGAAGACTCAGACACACGGCGTGGTAACAACTCGGGGCGTTGGTCTGGTTTTTTTCGGTGGGGCTCATGTGACGCTCGGGGTGCATGTTACGCAGGGCGACGTGATGAACGCTGACATTGTCTCGGTGACGGGAGAGCGGAGCGTTGTGTTCCCAGAGGTGCGTGCGAACGGGAGTTCTCACACCAGCCTCTACGCTTGTTTTCCAGGAAGCTGATGGCTTAATCCTGATAAATATCGATAATGGGAGCGTCACCTGCTCTAGTGACAATGACATGGACGTTCCCGAGATCCCTGTGCTGGCGGCCCAGGCGTTCATTCAGAGGTAGAGCCGGGAGCGTGGGCGCTGTCCGCCTCCCGTTTGGGGCTGCTACTCTGTGGCCTGCGCCAGGTGCCTACCGGGGCCGTCTCTGCGGAACCCGCGTTCCGGGTCGGCTGTGCCCTTTCTGATAAGCGAGAGCTTATCCCCCGACTCCCAGAGGGCGACGTTCGAGGACTGGGGCTGGTCTGCCCGTGTTCGGTGCGGCTTTCAAGTGTGGCTCTGGCTGGGTGACCCCAGTTCAGACGGGACTCTCCCCTCGGTCTGTGTGTAACGGTTGGGGTTCTGGAATTCCCGGGCGGCACCTGCAAGTGCAGCTTTGGGTCGTGGGGGGGCGGGTCTCATGGGTTAGAGAGACAGCTGGGAATTCTCCCGTCCCCGAGAACCCGCATGTGAGCGAGTGGCCGTCGTCTGGCAGGCAGGGCTGAGCCGGGACGCTGCTGGCTGTGCGGGCGGGGGCCATGCGTGCCCTCGCCGGGCAGAGCTGGGCACAGATGGCTCCGCTTGGAGGACAGGAGTGGCCACAGCGCAGCCCCCGTGCGGATTAACTGCGGATGTCGGGAGAGGAAGAAGCTCTCCAGGGGTGTCTGTGGAACGCCCCCCATGTTATTGATGGGCCCTTGGAGCATGCCCAGTGTGGACGCAGCTGGGGGTTCACTGCATCCCCTGACATGTGCCTGTCTGCCCGCTCCAGGGTTGAGGGCCTCCAGCTGCACCAGGAGCTGGACCTCGCTCACCTGGCCGCCAGCACCGACCTGAACGCCGGGCGCGCCCGCCGGCGGGCCTGGCAGCAGAAGCTGAACTCCCAGATCCAGCAGCTGACCCTGCAGCTCCTGGTCAGCGTGTTCAGGTAGCCGAAGCCTCAGGCGGCTGGAGTCCATGCCGATGCCCCGCCGGAGCTGCCCTGAGGGGCTCCCCCCCAGCTGGGGGCCTTCCCGGCGCCCGTGGGCACTGTACTGGCTGAGGGCTCTGGGGCCGCCCGGGCTGGGGGGCTCAGGATTCACCCCACTAGGCTACTGTCTTCTCCTCGGTCCTGTAACTGCCACCGTCAGCCACCGAGGCCTCGCTGCTTGGAGGTCGCCCTTGAGCAGACACCAGTCCAGGGTGTTGACGTCCGCGTGGTGCAGAACAGGGGCTGCACTGCTATTTCTGGCTCATGTGCAGTCATTTGAGGACTGTGTGCTAAGCGTATGCCTAAAATTATGTCAGTTTGGTGAGGAAGCTATTTTTAGTGGGAAAACCTTCAAGCCTTTTCTTTCTTCTTCATTCACTTGTACGCCCTGCCCCCAAAGCTCCCCCTCCCCCAGATGCTTACCCCTGAGCCCTGAAGGAGGGGAGGCGGCTGGAAGGACCCCCCCCCCCACCTGGGAGGGGTTCAGACCAGACACTGCCGGTCGGCCAGCGTGCTGAGTGACTATTGCAAAACCGTTTTGCGTGGTCAGAGGTAGCGATGCCGTGTTTCTGGTTCTTTTAAGACAACTACTTTCCTGACGAGGCTGGATTGTTGTTGTTTTTTTAAATACTTTATAAGCTTGATGAGTTCACTGAAAAGCATGACGACAGGTGATACAACTTTATCCCTTCCTTCCCTACGATGGAAGGAGACGTCCGCCATCTCCCGTCCTGAATGTCGCTGTAAGATAACTGGGTCTCCTTCAGGCTGGGAGATCGCAGGCTCCAGCCCCCATGGGTTTGTAGATGAGGAAATGGGGTGCAGAGAGCTTGAGGGGTCACGCTGGCGGCCGAGCTGGGTTAACGCTTCGCGTCTGCTGCCCTTCCGGGGCCAACACCCTGGACTCAGGTCCATTTGTATGAACGAGCACGGACCACACTGTCTTCATGTGCATAGACCAGGGCCTTGAAGGCCACGGTGCCAGCACCTTCTGGAATGTCCCTCCACTAAGCTGTGCATGAGGTGACAGAATAGCTGGGCCACGAGACTCCCAGCCGGTGTCCCTTTGAAGGAGGTCAGAGTGGCCGCTCTGCAGAGCGGGGCTGTCCACGTGTGGCTTCGAATGCGAGATTTTTTTTTTCACGTACTCAGAGGCAGTTCGACGCTTAGGCCGCTTTCTCTTTGCCAGGGAAGTGAAGAATCACCTGAACTATGAGCACCGAGTGTTTAATAGTGAAGAGTTTCTCAAAACCCAAGCGTTGGTGGACCAGCAGTTCTACAAACAGGTACGAGGTGTGGGGGCCTCTTCACACGTCTCCGTATTTAAGACGTTTTCCAAAAATAAGCGTTTTCAGCCTCTGTCTGTGTTGTGTGCAGCGTGCGAGCGTTCTGACAGGTTTACCTGGATCCTTGTGGTCCTTTGGCCGTCTCTTATTTGTAACCTGCTTTTTGGAGTATAATTTGCTGAGGACGAGGTTTTAAGTGCCAAGTGTGATGTATGTGGACACGTGTGCTCCCCACTTGGGCAATCACTTCCGCCGTCTGGATCTAGAACTTTCCCATCAGCCCAAACGGCCCTGTGCCCTCGCGGGCGCGTGTCTCGTGGGTGCAGCGGCCGTTCAGCGCCCTCGGCCCCTTCCGCCTCCACAGCAGCGTTCCCGTGTTGGGATGGAGGGTCCCTGCTCTTCTGTCCCCGTCAATCCGTCAATGAGTATTTGGGTTGTTTCAGTTCTCACCTGTTATGAGAAGGGACGTGTCCGGGCTTTCCCTCGCAGGCTTTCTGATCCTTTCCGGGTGTGTTTCCACACTGTCAGGGGTGGCGAGCACGGCCCCTCTCCCCCCCAGCCACACACGCGTGTTGTCTGCTGTGTGTGCACGCGTGCACACGGGGTGCTGGGCGGAGGCTCCGGGCCCCGTGCACACACCCTCCCGCAGGAGCGTTTCTGTTCCCGTTCACCAGCTCCCGTGTGAGCACAGCCGTGAGGACTGCCGACCCGGCTTGTCCCCCGGCCTCGCGGCTCCCGGCTCCAAAGACACGCGGGCGCCGGTCCCCGTGAACCCCTGCCGTCGTCTCTTCCAGGTGCTGGAGACCTACATGTTCCACTCTTTCCTGAAAGCCCGGCTCAACAGGACGCTGGACGCCTTTGCTCAGATGGACCTGCGCACACAGTCGGAGGAGGACAGGTACACGCCCCGCACGGGGAGCTCCGCTCACGTGTGTGGCCTCGGGGGCGAGGAACGATCCGTTCACGGGGGACAGGCGCACACTCGGCACTTCACCATGAGTTGGGGAACGCGGCCCCCTCTCCACGGACATCTGTGTGTTTTGGGGGGTGCGCTCTGGACGCGCCCAAAGCCTGCCCTCCGCCTCTTCTGTGACGCTCTCTCCCAAACCCTCGAACGCGCACCCACGTAGCCGCCGCTCTCCGGGAGACGTGGCTGTGCGGCTCCCGCTCGCTTCCCCACGCGTGGGTGAGGGTGCCGGGCCCAGGCCGCGGCGCTGGGGAAACGCTCGGCGGGGGCCGAGCCGCCGTCATCCCCGGGTGTGTGACGCGCGGCCTTTCCCCCCAGAGAAAGAGGGATGCTGCTGAGCCCCAGGAGGCCGACGGTGGAGAAGATGGCGTTGCGCAGAGGCCCGGCCCCGCACGCGGCTCACAGGCGCCTGGTCGTCAGCATGCCCAACCTGGAGGACATCGCCGCCCTGGAGCTGCCGCCCCGCAACGCCTCCCTGCGGAAGGTGGACCCCGCCGACTGCAGAGGTGGCAGCGCCGGTGGGTCTGCGCTCCCGCGGCTTCGACTCTCACCCCACCACCACCCACCCGGGAGAAACGGGGCCTTTGGCAGGAAGGGGGCTGGCGTTAGGGTTGTTGTTTTGTTGTCAGCATTTTAATTAGTGGAAACGGCTTTAGGATGTTCATTCTGCAGACTGTTCACTATAGACAACGATTTCTTGTCTGCACTTTCCATCACTCAGTCTCACTGCTAAAAACAGCAGCTGTGCACGGTGTTTGTCTTTCACCTACCAGGGGGGACTCAGAAAAAAACCACCCCAGGATTTATTCATAAAAAATAGTGCACATACGCTTACGTGCTTAGCCTTCAGTCCCTTTCGAGGTCCTCTCCACTGGGTGCGGTGCACGTACTCACCCATTTGGAAGCTCAGCTCCTGCGTTGCCTTTTTCCACTTCTTCCACGTGGGCAGGACGTTTCCCTTTGAGGACTTTTTCCACCTGAGGAAACAAACAGACAAGTGACTGGGGTGAGACCGAGTGAGTAGGGAGGGCGGGGCCCGGGGGTCCTGCCGTTCTTGGTCGGAAGCTGCTGAGCACTCAGCGCCGTGTGGGCAGGTGCGCTGTCAGGCTGCACGTTGTTGGTGCAAATCGCCCATCGATGCAAAGGGCAAACGCGCTGGAGTCTCCGGGAAATTCACCGAAGCCGCACGCAGCCTCACAACCAGCCCTGCTGGTCCACGGAGCCGGCTGGGGTCTCAGAACGCTCACCTAGTGGGGAGCAGCCTGTGGCATAAGGGGCCCGCCCTCCGGGAGATCATTCCGGGTTCTGGGGGTTTCCTCTTGTATGTATGTGCACACCTGTGTGTACCTGTGCGTGTGACATGTACACAAAATGTGTGTTTACACAGATCAGTGTCTAATGGGACACGGCTATGAATGCCACACCCTTTGTAGATCCCGGGGGTTCAAAGGAACGCACGCAGGGCCCAGCCAGCACGGAGCCGGCCTTTGTGGGGGGAAGGCAGCCATCAGCCCCCCACCCCCACCCCCAGCACCCCACCTGCTGAGCCGAGCTTCCCCCCTGCAGGGCTGGCCCTGTCCTGCCCCCTGGAGCTGGCCGGGGGGACCCTTCAGTGTGTTTGTGGAAGGAGTCAGTGTGAAATTATGCAGAGTTCTCGGGGTGCTGTGGGGGCACCGTGAGGGGCCCCTTGTCCGGCGGGGGGCTGCGTGGCGGTCTCCGGAAGGGGCACCCCTGGCACAGGCGGAAGCAAGCGGCCTGGACAGCGCCCGGCTGGGGTGGGAGCGCGCTCACCCTGCAGGTCTCTGCTCATCGCTGGCTTCTCCCCCTGCTCTGCTCCTTCAGTTCCCAGCGTGGCCCCGAAGTCGACGTACACTTTCAAGATCCCGGAGGTGCACTTCCCGCTGCTGAGCCAGTGTGTGCAGGCCTATTACGGCGACTGCGTGGCCCTGCTGAGCAAGGCCATGAGCGGCGTGGGCCCTGGCCACTCGGTGCTGCTGGCCCGGTACCTGTACCTGCGGGGGCTGGTCCACCTGATGCAGGGCCAGCTCTTGCAGGCGCTCCTGGACTTCCAGAGCCTGTACAAGACCGACCTCCGCATCTTCCCCGCCGACCTGGCGCGGCAGGCGCTGCAGTCCATGCCGGGGCCCGAGCGCGCCCGGGCCGAGCGCACGCCCGAGCTGCGCCGGCTCATCAGCGAGGTCCTGGACCGGCCCGGGGAGGCCCCCCAGGCCGACGACCACGTGAAGAACTTCGAGCTGCCGAGGACGCACCTGCCGCTGGACGACTTTGTGCGGAGGGTGCAGGAGTCCGGGATCGTGAAGGACAGAGCCACCATCAGCCGCTTGTTTGAGGCCCTGACCGTAGGTGAGCGGGTGGGCGCCGCCATGGCTCCAGGAGGCTGGGTCACGTCCGCCAGGCCGGGCACCCAGAGGGGTGGCGGTGCCTTGGGTGACAGCGCAGGGGGCCCTGCTGCCCCTGTGTTGGGACAGAGCCAAGGCCGCCCCGGCTGGTCGCGGATCTGGGCTCTTTGGGGGACAGGAAGGGTCTCGGGAAGTTGGATGGGGGACCAGGGAGCCCCTGCAGGTTTGCTCCTGTCCCGTGGGGCCCACGCCACCGAGTGGCAGCTTCACACGGCATACCCGGAGGGCACAGGGACAGCGCGGCCCACGCCAGGCCCCCACGCCCCCGGCGCTGCGTTTCCATGTTCCCTGCACTTGTCTGATGCAGCACCCCCCCCCAAGGGGACCGCTGTCCCCAACGCCAGCTTCTCCGTCTGACTGTTTTTATGCATTCGCTACAAAGGGATCAAACAGTACACGGCTTGTGTGGTTTTAAACAGACGCGGATTGGCGTACGTGTCAGTCCACACTTGCTGCGTATGCGGCGGCTTTTACACTGTATCCGTGCCGATTCCCATCGGTAGGGCTGTAGCAGGTGAGGGTAGTGCCAGGCGGGTCTCTCACCACCGTGGGGAGGAGCCCCGTGTGGCCAACAGGGTGGGGAGGCCACGCCTGTCCCCCAAGGGCACTCAAATGGCTTTCTCCAGGACTTGCATGAAGGTGCCCGGCTTGAGGCCGTGCCCGCCCTGGGGGCCGGCCACCTCGTTCCCCGGTGGGGGCGGCACCTGTGAGATGCGTGTCTGCCACTCCTGGGCAGCATGTAGGGTCACCGGTGTGACGAGAGTGAGGTGACATCGCGCTGTGGGTTCACGGGAACGTCGCTCGGAGCCGGGGGCCCTTCCGGTTCCTTCTTGGCCCGTTTCTGTGTGGGGACAGGAAGGTCTAGGGGGTCTGGCCACGCCTCCCCGTGGTGGCCACGCGGCTTCCGTTCAGTGTTCAGTTTGCAGCCTCTGGGGACCCGGCAGGTGCGGCGTCTGTGCTGCTGTTTGGCTGGAGTCCTGTCTGGCCCTGAACCGGCCGCGTGCCGGCGAGCGCCACCTGGTGGAGGGCCCCCGCACTGCACCCCGGGCGGCGGACTTGCCCTTCTCAGCTCCCGGTGACGGCGGTTCTGGCCCCGGACCCGTCACAGCTCTGTCCCCGTCTGTCCCCGTCTGTCCCCGTCTGTCCCGTAGGCGGCTACCCTGACTGCTGAATTGGGCCAGGCTTGGCTGTGGTTGTGGTAGCAATTCCCCAGGTCACTGTCACCCCTGACACTGACACGGAACCAGCGTGGGGACCGGGAGCAGCCCGGGAGGCAGACCTGAGCTCAGAGCAGTGGGGCCGCCTGCCGGGCCCTGTTCCACGTGTACCCGCCTGCCAGGCCCCGGGCCCCGCTCCACGTGTACCCGCCTGCC
>PVKE010030507.1:0-19577 GCA_004027555.1 Craseonycteris thonglongyai
AGATATATCGGGTTGGAGGGGGACCTGATTCTGGGAGCTGGGCACATAATGCGATGCATGGGTGATGTGGTGTGGAGTTGTCCATTGGAAAACTGTCTGATTGTTACCAACCAATGTCACCCCATTAAATTTAACAATAAAATATAATAATATTAAAAAAAAAAAAGGAAATTAAGATACAATAAATGGAAACATTTACTATGTTCATCTATGGGAAGAATTTCTATAGTTAAAATGTCCATATTACCCAAAGCAATCTATAGATTCAGTGTAACCCCTATCAAGATTCCAGTGCCATTTATCACAAAACTAGAACAAATCATCTTAAAATGTATATGGAACCATTAAAAAAAACAAAATAGCCACTGCAATCTCAAGAAAGGAGAACAAAGCAGAAGGTGTCATGCTACTTGGTATCAAATTATTCTACAAGGTCACAGTAATCAAAACAGCATGATGTTGGCATAAAAAAGACACCTAGATCCATGTAACAGAATAGAGAGCCCAGAAATAAATCCAGGTCTAGATGGTCAGTTAATTTATGACAAAGGAAGCAAGAATATACATTGGAGTAAAGACAGCCCATTCAATAAATGGTGCTGGGAAAACTGTATAGATACATATCGTACAAAATAAGTGTAATTGGACCACTTTCTTATGCCATATACACGAATAAAATCAAAATGGACTAAATACTTAAATGTGAGATCTGAAACCATAAAACTCCTAGAAGAAAATATAGGAAGTAAACTCCCAGACATTATCCTTGGTAATATTTTTACTAATGTATCACCTCAGGCATGGAAAATGAGAGACAGTTATCAAATGGGACTACCTCAAACTAAAAAGTTATTTTACACCAAAGGAAACCAGCATCAACAAACAGAAAGACATCCTGCTGAACAGGAGAAGATATTTGCCAATGATACTTAAATATATGATAAGTGCTTAATTTCCAAAATTTATTTTTTTTTTAATTATGCAACTCAACACCAAAAATCAAAGAATCCAATTAAAAAATAAACAGAGGACCTGAATAGACATTTCTCCTACGAGGACATACAGATGGTCAATACACATATGAAAAGATGCTCAATGTCACTGATCATCAGAAAAATGCAAATAAAAACCACAATGAGATATCACATCACACATGTCAGAATTGCCATCATAAGTAAATCAACAAACAAGTGTTGGTGAGGATGTGGAGAAAAGGGAAACCTTGTGCATTATTGGTGGGGTTACAAATTGGTGCAGCCACTGTGGAAAAAAGTATGGAGGTTCCTCAAAAAAATTATAACTAGAACTACCTTAAGACACAGCATTCCCACTCCTGGATATTTATTCAAAAAAAACCAACATACTAATTTGAAAAGTTCCTCCAGTGCTATTCACAATAGCCAAGATATGGAAACAACAAAAATGCCTATCAGTAGGTGATTGGATAAAGAAATTGTGACACATATTTACAATTAAATATTACTCAGCCATAAAAAAGAATGAAATCCTACCATTTGCAAAAACATGGGTGAACCTAAAGGGTATTATGCTAAGTGGAATAAGTCAAACTGAGAAAGACAAATACCATGTGGTCTCACTTATATGTGAAATCAAAAGAACAAAATAAACAAACAAAACAGAAATAGAGTCATAGATGCAGAGAACAAACTGATGGGTGCCAAATGGGAAGGTGGTTGAGGGGATGGGAGAGAAAGGTAGAGGGATTGTGAAGTACAAATTGGTGGTTAAAAAATAGTCACGGGGATGTGAAATAAAGTATGGAGAATATAGTCAATAATATTGTAAAAACTGCCTAGTGTCAAATGGGTAATAGACTTATCAGGGGGATCATTTTATAAATTTGATAAATGCCTAAACACTATGATGTACACCTGAAACTAATATAAAATAATATTGAATGTCAACTATAATTAAAAATATATAGTTTTGGGGTATAAAGTACAGCATAGGGAATATAGTCAGTGGTATTATAATAGTTTTGTACAGTGTCAAATGGGTAGTAAGCTTGTGGGGTTACAACTTTGTGAGGTGTGTAAATGTCTAAACACTACTTTGTTTTGTATACCTGAAACTAATAGTAAAATAATTTAAAATAAAATAAATATAAAAAGAATAAGGGAAATTCATATGTATAACCTGTGACATTCTTCCAAGACATATTAAGTGTAAAAAAGAAAGTAAGTTGTTTAATCTGATCTCAGTTTAAAAAGCATTCCTAAACTGAAGTATGTCTGTCTCTGTGGCATATCACAGGTCTTGAAGGACACACATCAAATTGATCACAGAGTATGTAATGCAGAGAGAGAGATTTCAAATGATTGAAGAGGGACTTTTTTTCTCTCTTTATGCTTTTATAGTGTTTTATATTTTTTACAGTGAAAATGGATTCTATGACCAGTATAAATAAAAAATTACCTCCCAAAATGAGGTTGGGATAAAATACTGTAAAATTCATTGAATAATGTGTATTTTAAATGGAAAAATAAAATACTACCTCTTAGGGTTTTTCTGAAGATTGCATGAAAAAAATACATTGGAAAGCTCAGTCTAGTGCCTGACTCAGTAATGCGGGATGTACCCTCTCTCAGCCCCTTTCAACTTGCCCTTTTCTATGGAAAAAATACTCTTTTCAAGAGAATACACTATTTTTAAAAAGTGAAAATTAGATCGCCTTAGATTTTTGAAGGTCAGCCTTACTATATGGCATCATGGGGAACTTTGTGTTATTTCGCCTAATAACAGGTTACAGGTATTCTGGGAAAAGAACATTAGACCTCATCTCTGGCAGAACTGCAGGCTTATAATGCCCCTTCCTTTGGATGAATTACAGAAAAACAGACTTTCTATACAATGCCCAGTCCTTAGGCTAAACAGTTAGATCTCTGGAAACTATAAAGCTTGATTGTACTCTGGCCAGACAAATACTTGGGTAAAACTGCTGTATATTCTCAGAAACATATCCCAGGGGGGCAATCAATATCCCCCATAACGAGTCTAACTTACCACAAAGCTAGAACGAATGTACGATGGCAACTTAACTACTTGTAGGGCTTTGTGGTTTGTGTGAATGTGTTTTTCCCTTTCAGCTTTGAGAGGAATTGCTATTGCTGAAACAAAAGGATGTTCTTTAGGGAACACATTTTCAAAAACATCTCAATTTCCCTGGCTGGGGCCACAGTTCTTTCTATCTATGCTGAAATTTGATAACAAAGGAAAATAAGTTTTAGCAAGAAATGATGAATAACTTTCTCTGAGAACAGAGTTTCTTTCCACCTATGATACCACTAATGCTAACGAAGCTTTGTCCATCTTGCAAATGAATTACACCACATGTGAGTAACCAGCAGACCATGTGGATAACTGGAGGTTGATTTTGGTTGGTTCAGATGCACTATTTCTTTTTCAACAGTTAAACACCGAATGTGCGGAATAAGAGTTGAGAATATTTGCAGCAATTACTCTGGGAAAAAAAACACTCATATTTTATGACTAACTGTTTTATCATTTGTGGCATAAAGAAATAAACATGTTTTTAATGATTCACAGATTCCTTCACTTGATGGATCTGGTGGATATAGACCCCTCCATAGTGCTTGCCTCCAGGCAACTAGCCAAGTTTTGGGGGGGTTTCCTCTCCAGTGGTTTGGGCCCTTCTGCTTTTCTTTCCCCCTAGGCCTTCTTCGGACTGCTGCACACATTTCTTTTCTGTTTGAATGCTTTTTCTGACGTGTCTTTATTGGATCCCTCCTAAGTCTCTCTACTTCTCCTTTCTCCTTAACGTGTTCTCAATTTCTTATCCTCTGCGCCAGCCTTTGACTCTCTGGGAGTGGTACGATACGAGCATGACTCTGTGGGAAGAGCTTGGGCTTGCGAGTCCGGCTACTTACTCACTTTGTGGTTGGGCAAGCTTTCTAACTTCTCAGAGCTCAGTCATGAAGAGGAAATAAGAATAATACTTACTTTATAGTATTCCTTTACAAGAATCAATGCAGTGATGTAAACACCGGGGAGACATTTAATGAATTGTAGTTCCTCACCCTACCTAACTTTGTAATGATAAGTGATGGTCTTCCGGAAGAGCTAAATACCCCAGGCAAGGACCATTTTACCTTTATCTGTAACTCAAGGTAATACAAGGAACTCCAGGTTGTTGGGGAAGATATAAAAGGAAACATTGATATGACTGACTTGTGCTCATGGGCACCCTTCTGGTATATTTAAAGGCCATTGGGGATGTTGCCCCACTAAATTGATCATAGTTTTGTCTAAGCCAGCGTGATCCCATGGAGACCATCAGAGGGCATCTTGGCAATACTTGCAAATGGCCTTTGAGTGATATGAGCTGACCTTCCTGACCTGAAGAGTCACATGTTCTAGTTCACACATGGAATGCAGACCAACAAGAAATCAAATTGGGTGATATCACAGCTGTGTTCTTTTCTTATGGATAGCTCATGTAAAGCAACTACTTTCCTAAGGCCGTTCATATGAACAGAAATGCTGACTTTGCCAACCCATAATTTGTTTCCTTCAATAGTGTCATGATAATTGCTATATTGAAACTCTGAACAAAAAGTTCAGCTAGACCTTTAGCAAGGTGGATGTTTTGTGATTAATGTCACAGTAATGGCTTGATTGATTTTTGAAGGGAAAAAATCCTTCAGCAATGCAACATATGGAGAGGGTTACGGGTGAGTATTGTTTTCTAAAATGTTGTGACTTATTAGATTGAGAAAAGCAGAGATATGGCCCATCTCCCAACTAACTCCATGACCTTAGGCAAACAGCTTTGACCTCTAGGTACCACAATTCTCCTTATTGGAGATGACTAGAACTTTGATCATACATTTCAATGGATCCAGGCAAAATCATAGACTTACAGAATATTAGAATTAGAAAGAAACTTGTATTATTTTGGGTATCTGCCATGTGCCAGGCATCGTGCTAATGACTTTTCAGTCCCCAATTCATTTAATTCTCACAACTACCTTGGAAAGTGAGTATTATAGTAGATACTCACTTTTGTACATTTAAAGAGATATATTTTATCTAGGTCACTCAGCTAAAGGAGTGGTGCTATTAGGTTTACATAATCCCCAAAATTCATGTTCCTTTCTTCACAACACAAGTGGGTATATAACTGATCTAATCCAAGCTTGTCCAACCTGTGGCCCATGGGCCACATGCAGCTCAGGATGGCTTTGAATGTGGCCCAACAAAAATTTGTAAACTTTCTTAAAACATTATGAGACATTTTTGTGATTATTTTTTTTTAAGCCCATCAGCTGTTGTTAGTGGTACTGTGTTTTATATGTGGCCCAAGACAATTCTTCTTCTCCCAGTGTGGCCCAGGCAAGCCAAAAGATTAGACACCCCTGATCTAAATGAACTTATTTAGCAAATAAGAAAACTGAGATACAAAAAGTTTAAGGTTCAAGCATCTTTAAAACATAGGCTTATTTTTTAAGAAGAGACCTATTCAAATAACTTCACTATACCAATTATAATTCTTTAAAACTAGGAGTGCACAAACTGCTGAGAATTTTAATGGTACAAAGTAAATATTGCAGAAAAGGCAAACCCAAGAATCCTTGCTGAAAACATCCCAAATTTCCTCCTGTTAGAGCTTCTCCACCTATTACCAGGATATAAATGTCTTGAGTCAGTAGTCCTCAAAAGCTGCTTTCCCGGGGAAGCCGGGATGGCTCAGTGGGTTAAGCGCTCACTTTGCAGCCCCGGGGACTGAGGCTCGAATCCCTGCTCCGGTCCGTGCGGAACCATATGCTGAACTGGGGTGAGATCCCTGCCCTGTGCAGCCCCTCACCCACCTGTGGAGTGAAACTACATGGAAAAACCAATGATGTACAGCTATGGAGAGTGTTCTGGGCCCTCCTCCTTCTCTCTGTCTGTCTCTGTATCTCTCTCTCTCTCTGTCAAAAACAATAAAAATAAATCTAAAAAAAAAGCTGCTTTCCCAAATTCAGTTTCTGATTTGCATAAGTTGTGTACTGGACTCTGGTGACTCCGATAGAACCTTGAAGTAGGGATTTGACAGTGACCTCGAAAGAAATGACTGCTGCCATTCATTTCTTGGCAGAGTACCTCCTGGAATGAAACCAAATAAGCTGCCATGCACAGGTTGCTAACGTGCAAATACTTGTCTGTGCTCAGCCTCATTTTCCCGAGACTACAAATGATAAGCAGTGTCAAATCTTCCAATTAACACCAAGATGTGTTGAAACTCAAGCAACATAATCACTGATGCTTTCCCCTATAAGGGATCATTCACACTCACACACACCTCTGGACTGATTCCTGTGAGCTTGGGCCATGATTTCATTTGTTAACTCACTTTTGTACTGTATTGTACTTCTAGCAATCTTGTTTTTTATGTGTTTTTCTTTGCATTTTAAGTATTCTCTTCCTTTTATGAGGAAATTGTAAAATTTAAAGAGGTTATCTTTGAGGTTTGGCTATGTTTTTCTTTATAATTTTACCATGAGCAGAAGCTACACATGCTCTTAGAGTACATTCAGCTTGGGTTTCAAGTTCAGTTTAGAGTTTTGGGTGAAATATGGCTGTCACAGAAGGAAGGGTAAAGAGGCTTTATTTCTATTTCTTTTCCTTTGAATCTTGATCGAGCAAAAATACTTCAGAACTCATTCATATTACATAATGTGCCATTATACTTTTCCCACTATATCCATTACAAAATATATTCATTATAAAACTCCCCCCTTTCCCAAACAGCAGTTTTTAAGGATATATCACTATGTTTCAAAAAGTGTAATTTATAACTTTTTAAATTCTTTTTCTTTCTTTAAAATGTTGGAATTACTTACTTTGAATTGTTATAGATCATAAAAGTAATCTAGGCAAACTTCTCACTCCTTTTAGAACTAAAGGTGGAAAAACAGTTTTCAAACTGTTTTCCTTGGAGCTGCCTTGATTGACACCATTTCTGGGTGATGAGGCTAAGCAACCAAGTTTCTAAGCTCCCCTATTTCACATCCAGAACAGGTCTGCTTTTGCCTGCTTTATTGATCATAACCCACATGAGGGTGGGAGAAATTTGGGAGGAAAATAGTTCTGCAAAAACAACAACAAAAGAGTTTGAAAACCCCTGCTTTTATCTTACCCTTCCTAAGAGAGCTTTTAGTGTCAGCTTATTTCTAGGGAAGAAAATTATACATCTTATATATTTTTTGTACAATACTAATTGCCAGAAGGGTGTTTCTTATAAAAAGTTCATGTGGACTTTCCTGTTACTGCTTAATTTAATTCAACAGATCATTATTGATTGTGTGCAAAGCAATGTGCTCAGAGAAAATGCAAAATTTGTGTAAGACAATTTCTACTCTCAAATGTTTTGACATTAAAGGCAGGAAGACAAGAATGAAAAAATACAAATATTTCTAATCCAGTGCAGAGTAAGATAAATTGTAAAAAAAAAAAAAAAAAAGTATAAGGAAAAGCTAAGAGGACTTCTTTCTAATCAATCTGTTATTCACTGTATTTCCAAACAAACAGCAATGTCAAATAAAATATTAAATGATAAAAACCAATAACATAGCCAAGTTCAATAGCAAAATAAAAATACCCCTAGATGAAAACTGGAGCGGACACAGATGACAGTGATCAGTGCTGAGACCACAGGCTTTGGGGCTCTATGGCTGGAAATAGGCAAAGAGTAGCAGCAGTACCACTCCTATGGGATAATCAGGGCTGAGCTGCTCACAGGACAAGGGCACCTAAGCCAGATAGAGAACTCCATGTCAGGAGCTTGGATGCAGCTATCTCTAAGGAGAGAAGCTGAAGTTTGTTGTTGTTGTTTTAATAATGACCCTTTGCCTGGGATGAGAGCTTTATCTGAAATACTGGGTCTAGAGAGGCTGGTGGACATAGCACATCATGAACTGAAACTACCAAACTACACATCAGCTCTGTGATGGACTTGTAGTCAAAACTCAGTGTTCCCATATAGTCATCTAATTCTGAACTGGGAACTGTGTGAACCCCCTGGAGATAATCCCAAAACTATTAGGTTATAGACCTTAAGACAAAGAGTAGCCTGCGTTACTAACCAGGTGCGCCTATCTAATCTATTCATTCCTTAGAGGCAGAGAATTTTCTGCAGCTGGAGGCAGAAAAGATATGTCAAAAGAAGTTAGACTTCAAGCACAGGAAGATTTTCATACATTATTACTGGCTCTGAGGAGAAGCAAACAGGCGAGGACCAGAGGGGCCTCTAGGATCATGATAGCCTACAGATGACAGAATGAAAGAGGGACATCTGTCCTACAATCCCAAAGAACAGTTTTACCAACAACCCAAATGAGCTTCCAACTCCAAAAAGCAACCAAGCCCTTCCAACTCCTTGACTTTGGCCTTATGAAAGAAACTCTAAACACAGGACCTAGTTTAACCATACTGTACCTGCTCTTCTGTCTTACAGAATTGTGAGATAGTCAGTTTGTAATTTAAGCACCTGAGTGTATGGTAATTTGTTAAGGCAGCTATAGAAAACCAATAGATAGTAAACCAACTGTTAACCATAACTTTGTTTTTATTTAATGTATGTGTATTGATAGCATTTCAGTGTCTTGTATGTATTAAGACCCTTGTTGTATTTGGGAAGAGGATAGAAATACAAAATAAATTTAGACTTTTTAGAAAATTCAAGTTCAGGTATATATAAAATTTGTTCAGTATCTGTTACAAGAATAAAAACACAATCTATAGTTTTCAAACTAGCATCAGAAATATTGGAAAGTATTTAGATTATCTGGATAGATACCCAAAAGAGGTATTGCTAGGTCATATAGCAATTCTATTCTTATTATTCTCATATAGGTCATTCTATTCTTAATTTTTTGGAGGAACCTCCATACAATTTTCCATAGTGACTGCACCAATTTATATTCCCACCAGCAGTGTATGAGGTTTCCTTTTTCTCTAGAGCCTCTCCAACACTTGTTATTATTTGTCTTGTTGAGTATAGCCATTCTAACAGGTGTGAGATGCTATCTCTTTGTGGTTTAGATTTACATTTCCCTAATAGCTAGTGAAGTTGAGCATTTTTTCATATATCTGTTGAATATTTGTATGTTTTCTTAGGAGAAGTGTCTGTTCAGGTCTTCTGCCCATTTTTTAGTTGGATCGTTTGGTTTTTTGTTGAGTTTTATGAGTCCTTTATATATTTTGAATATTATCCCCTTATTGGAAGTGTTGTTTGCAAATATCTCCCATTCAGTTGATGGTTTGGGGTTTTGGGGTTTTTTTGTTTGTTTGTTTTTGTATGTATGTTTGTTTGTTTGTTGCTGTGCAGAAGCTTTTTAGTTTGATATAGTGCCATTCATTTATTTTTGCTTTTACTTCCCTTGCCTTTGAAGTCAAATTCATAAAATCCTCTCTGAACCCAAGGTCCTTAAGTTTAATACCTGTGCTTTCTCCTATGCAATTTATTGTTTCAGGTTTTATATTTAGATCTTTGATACATTTTGAGTTAATTTGTAAAGATATGTGTATCCTGATGTTTACTGCAGCATTATTCATAGTGGCTAAGACATGGAAGCAACCAGATTATACTTTGATAGATGATTGGATAAAGAAGATGTGGTATATATACAAAATGGAATATTACTTGGCCATAAGAAAAGATGAAATAATGCCAATTGCAATAACATGGATAGATCTTGAGATTATTTTACTAAGTGAAATAAATCAGATAGAAAGGGTCAACAACAATATGACTTCACTTGTACTCATATATGGGATATAAAACTAAAAATAACAAAGGAACAAGACAAAGAAACAAAGACTCATGGACACACATAGCAGTTTGGTGGTTACCAGAGGGTTGTCAAATATTTGGTGATGGAAGGAGAACTGACTCTGGGTGGTGAACACACAATGCAGTATATTGATGATGTATTATAAAAAAATGTACACTTGAAACCTATATAATTTTTCTTATGAATGTCATTTTAATAAATTTAACCAAAAATATAAATGCTAAGTAAAAAAAAGAAATACTGGAAAGTAAAAAGAATCTTATCAATTTATTATTGAGCTAAAAAGAATTAAAAAATAGAATAGTAAACAGAAAAAAATGAATCAAAGAAATAGAATAGTAAACAGAAAATACAAAACCAGGTAGTATATGTTCAAACTTTACAAGATAAAACCCAAGTTTTCTATAGTGATTATTTTGATTCCACCAAAATTGTACCTGTTCTCTTTGCTCCATATCCTTACCAACACTTGATCTTATGTGACTTTTCAATTTTTATGTAATTTTTTGGGTACACTCCTCAATTTGGGGAGTGCACCCACAAAATATATATACATGTATATTTGCATATATCTAGTTTTGGTTTACTAATATTTTGTTTAAAACTTTTGCATCTATATTGATGAGTAATTTTATTTCTTATATGATTCTTACCTGGTTTTGATAGAAGAAATTGGAAAGTGTTTTCTCTTTTTCTAGCATTTGGAAGAGTTAATTTTAGACTGGGATTGTTTACTGGACTTTGCTTATAAAATCATGAGAAAAGTTTTGTTGTGTTTTTTTTCTTGGCTAGATTCTAAATTACTGATTGAATTTTTTTGAAGGCTATATATACAAAGTGTAGCACAGTGGACAAAAGAATGAACTTTAGAACAAAACTATCTAGGTTCAACCTTAACTTTGATTTATAATATTAAGTGAATGAAAGTCATTTAACCTCACTATGCCTCAATTTTCTCATCTGTAAAATGGAACAGATGGGTTTGTTGTAAGGATTGACCCTTTGAAATTCAAATTAAATGAAATTCTATGTGAGCAAAAAATACTGAGGTTTTTTTTGTTTGTTTTTTGTTTTTTCTATTTTTCAACTTAACATTTTTGGGTGCAGTATCCAGTATTAGATTCATATAACTTGTGAACTTTGATTACAAATCTGGCACATTTTGTAGCTATAAATTGCATGTACCCCAGCCATCCTTTGAATTTCATCACTGACTCATCTAGGGAGACATCTTCATCTGGAGTGTATAATTGTTCAAACTTATTTTTTAAATAGTTAACTCTACTTTGTACTTTCTATATTCTGTCTTTATTATAGTTCCATTATCCACAAAGTGAAGAAAATGTGATATAGCCAAGAAGTGTTTGCAAAGCACAGCTTTTTTAAATGTTGGTGTCCCTAATACTGCTCTTTTTGACTAGTACATATCTAGTTTAGATTTTTGTACTTGCAACATTATGATACATAATGAAAAATATGCTTTTCTTACATCATTTACTACAGGAAACCACTCCGCATCCTTTTTTGAGTTCTAATCCTTTATCTTTTGACTTGCATATCTATTAAAGATTTATTTTTATTTTTTTTTGACAGAGAGAGAAAGACAGACAGACAGACCGAGAGAGAGAGAAGGGGGAGGGCCCAGAGCAGTATCCATAGTTGACATTAGTTTTCCATATAGTTTCACTCCACAGGGCAGGAACTGGGCCAGGAGCCTCCCTCATAGGCCCTGGCAAGAGCTGAACTGGGGTCACACTCCAGCCCATCACATGGGTCCGCACAGGCCAGGCCCGGGATTCGATCCTCAGGCTCTGGGGCTGCAAAGCGAGCACTCAACCCACTGAGCCATCCCAGCTTTCCTGACTTGCATATCTATTTGTTTCTATGGTTATCATTTAAAAAAAAAAATCACTTAGCACTTGTTTCTTTTATTTTAATATTTTTAAATGGCTAAATTTATTGGGGTGACAAGGTTGGTAAAAATTACAT
Organism: Craseonycteris thonglongyai; assembly: GCA_004027555.1. Lineage (NCBI taxonomy): Eukaryota > Metazoa > Chordata > Mammalia > Chiroptera > Craseonycteridae > Craseonycteris > Craseonycteris thonglongyai. The sequence goes on from PVKE010030507.1 coordinate 11,805, forward strand.
AGGTGTACAATTCTGCATTATATGGAAGGCAGTATGGAGGTTCATCCAAAAGTTAAGAGAATTACTATACTACCCAGCAATCCCTCTTCTGGGTATCTACCCAAAAAAGTTGAAAACCTTAGTAGGCAAAGATATGTGTAACCCAATGCTCATCGCAAGACTGTTCACAGAGTCCAAATGATGGAAACAATCAAAGTATCCTTCAATAGATGACTAGATAAAGAAGTGGTACATTTACACAATGGAATACTACTCAGCGATAAGAAATGATGAAATACAGCCATTTGTGATAACATGAATGGACCTTGAAATCATATATTAAGCAAGATAAGTCAGACTGAAAAGCACTTGTTTCAAAATACAAAGAGGCATAGGATTTGCTCTTAGTCTTTTCGAAACTAAAGCGTTTATACCAACAATTTGAGTAAATGGTTTTATATTTGAAATATTTCCTTTTTCTTCCCTATTCCATTCTTCATCTCCTGAATCACATTCATCACTGCTTGGTATAGATATAGTTCTTGCCCATTTATGAACATTACTTTGGATAAGACTACCTTCACTAGAATTTGAATCTTCTATTGAATAGTCAGCCATGCGAATTTGTTGAATATCAGTATCACTGTTTTGCCTCAAATACCCCATTTGGCTTTCATTGTCACTTTCTTACAAATTCAAAACAAACATCTTAAAGGGATTATTTCCACAGTTCATGCTTGAACACTAATTATATATAATTATTTCTTGATAATTTTTAATTATAATTGGACTCAAAGCAAATTAAATCTGTGCATGTCTCAGAGACATCAATGTTTACAATGGCTTAAGAAACACAGGCATATCCCAGACATCTTTGTATGTCAAGGGGTTAAATGAGTTGCTATGTGTAAACTGTTGGACAATGCCTGGTACATAGCCAGCTCTACATATTTGCTTTAATTGTTTTTGTTACTTATGTTTCTTCTTGAATAATTTCTTTTTAATAGTTTTATTCTGACTTTTTTCTACTTTATTGGCTTAAAAGTGGTCATGCTTTTCTGTTACTATCTTTTTAATACTGGCTGTAATCTCCAGTTGTCTCTTCTTTTGCATCACCAGTAGTGTTTGGGATTTCTTTTTTCCTAATATTATCATTCAATAAAGTTTATCAGAAGTTTATTAATCTTTTCAAGTTGATCAACCTTTGGCTTTGTTGAGCCTGGTTTGTGTATTTTCTGTATAATCTTTGTATTATTTTCTTTCAACAACTTTCTTTGGATTTATATTATTGTACTTTTTTATAATCCAATAGGTTTTATGCTTAGAGTATTAAGTTTCAGCCATTTTTGTTTGCACATGTAAATGTTCAACTAAATACAACTTTGCTTCTTCCCACATGTGGTAAAAAGAATTTTTGTTCTAGGTATTCTAAAATTTTCATTGTGATTTCTTCAAGTCATAAATTATTTACAAGTCTTTTTATTAAAATTTATATATATATATGGCAGTTTTAAAGTAATTTTTCTGTATAATCTCTAACAATTACATTGTGATTTATTTAAAATGATCTTTCTATTCTATTTCTTTCATGTTTTTTGACGTGCTTTATGACCTAATATTCATGCGTGCTTGAAGAGAGCATGAATATGTCAAGCATTTACAATGTGTTTTTCAAATCTTTTACTTCTTCCTTTTTTTTTTTTTACCTGCTTGAGAAAAGAATTTTAAAATATCATACTTTATTTGTTGATTTGCCAATTTCACCTGTGGTTTGTTTGAACTATTTGAACCTGCCTTATTCAATAAATACACATTTTTAAATAGTTTTATCTTCCTGGGGAATTTAACCTTTATTCCTAATGTAATGACTGTCTTTATCAGTAGCTTTTTGTCTTAAAATCTGTTTCATATGATATTAAGTAGGGAATCCACCTTTCATTTGATTAGATTTGTCTCATATATCTTTTTATGTACTTTTACTTTCAATCTTTCTCTAAAGTTGAGTGTATGGATATCTAATACAAAAATACATTTCATTTGCAATTTGATAATCTTTGATTTCTTCACCCTATTTCCATCCAGTATGATTAATGATAAAACTAGATTTATTTCTAATATCATATTTTGCAATCTCTACTTGTCTTTTTCAGTGTTTTTATTTTCTTTCTTGCTTTCTTTGAAATATTGAGACTTTTTTATCGCACTTTTTCCTCTACTGTTTTTAGAGTTATACATTTATTTCTATTATTTTTTTGATTACTTTAAATTTTAAAGACAAAGTTAAAGTAGTATCTATACCTGGCTATCAAATAATTCAAGCCTTAGAACATTTTAATTCTGATTACCCTCCTTCAGACATGTGCTTTTGTTGTCAAGTGTTTTACCTCAATTTTTTATCAACTGCACAAATTAGATACTTTATGTAGTCTGCTCATCTTTGTTAATACTACAGGTTAGATACTTTGTATGGTCTCTGTTTATTTAGATATACCTAAAAAATTTCTTTTTCTTTTTTTTGCTGTTAAATTTATTGGAGTGACATTGGTTGGTAACAATTACATAGTTTCCAGGTATACAACTCTACATAACATATTCTATGCATTGTATTATGTGTATTCTTTCTTAAATCGTAAATCTTCTTCAAGGTGTTTGTTTGATGTTGTTTGTGTATTTGGAGTACATCCTTTAGTTCTTTCAGTGGTGAATCACCACTCTTTGTACTCTTGGTTGTTTTTTTGGTTTTTTGCTTTTGTAAAATTTCTGTTTGGTTCCCTTAAAAGTTGGTTTTATTGTGGAAAAACTAACTTTTAGGAACACAAATACCTTCTCTCAACACTTTGAAGATAACTGACCACTGACTTCCAATTTCTATTGTTGCTCTTGAGAAATCAACTTACATTCTGATTGTTCTTTGTCTTTCTCTTACTTTTATGATTTTATCTTTATCACTGGCATTCTATGGTTAGCTACAAACTCTGTAGAAACAGATCACTTACTTATCCTGTTTGATTTTCATTTGACTTTGACTGTGGGGATTTGTATTTTTAATTATTTTTGTAAAATTATTTTACTCTATGTAATTTATATTTCTTATTCTGTTGTTCATGTTTTCTATGTCTTTGTCTCTCTGTGCTTTCTTTTATATAATTTCTTCAACTTCATCTTCCACTCAACAATTTGTCCTTCCCACTATTTCTAATATACTTTTCATTATGCCTATTGAGTTTCTAAAGACATTTACATTTTTCATTTTCCTACATTTTATTTAGTTCTTTTTAAAGTACCGGTACACCTGGTTAACTTTGTTTTTTATTATACTTTCAACATTCTTTTTAAAAACATTTTAATTTTCTAATTTTGTATTTTACATCTGATAGTATCACTGTATGAATTTTATGTGGGCCTGATTTTCTTGTTTCTGCTGTCTCTTTTTCATGCTACCTTGTTTCCTCATATCTTTTGTGGTATTTTAAATGTACTTTTATTTTGGTTGTTATTTAAGAGAGAGTTCCTTGTAGTCTGGGTTAATATTTGTACTTTCTCAGATGATTAGCATTTAATTTTGAGGGAGATGATGTTTTACGGCATGGTGATCAGTACTAATTAAGACCATTTTAAACTATATTTCCTACTGTTCTCACTATGTGCTATTTCCCACACTCTCATGAACCCTGATAAGAATTCCAAAGGAGATTCCTGTTCCGATCCTTTATGCATAGCCAAGCTGAAACAAGCCTATTCCCTTAATATTTCTCTCTAAGTGGAGTAGGTTTTATTTTGTTGATATTCCATTTTATTTTTTTAAATGAACTTTATTTTTTATGACAGCTTTAGATTCACAGCAAAACTGAGGAGAAAGGACAGACATTTCACTTACACCCTCTGAACAGCACATGCCCTGCCGCCCCACACTTGACATCCGCCACCAGAGTGACACATTTATTGCAACCCATGAGCCCACATTGCCACATCATTATCACCTAAAGTTAATAGTTTACATTAGGGTTCACTGTTGATGGATATTTTGGGGGTTTGCACAACTGAATAATGACATGTATCTACCATTGTGGTATCATAGAGAATAGGATGACCTAAAATATCCTCTTTGCTTCACCTATTCATCCCTCCCTGTTCCATAACCAGGAATCTCTGATCTTTTTACTGCCTCCATTTGTTGGCCTTTTCCAGGCGTTAAGTGTTATTTCTCTGCCTGGTTTACTGAGGGGTTTGCCTTAGGGCAGGGGTGTCCAACATTTTGGCTTCTCTGGGCCACACTGTAAGAAGAATTGTCCTAGGCCCCATATCAAACACACTAACACTAAGAAAGCTGATGAGCTTAAAAAAAAAAAAAAAAAAATCACAAAATAATCTCATAATGTTTTAAGCATTTGTGTTGGGCCGCATTCAAAGCCGTCCTGGGCCGCAGGTTGGACATGCTTGCCTTAGGGTCCAAGCATTTTTAGGGGTTTTTAATCCTCTTCCACAACTTGCAGTTCTCTATATGCACTTTATGCCTTGATTCCTGATCATATAAGCTGTTAGTAATGGACATCTCTAGACCACCGGGAACCTGCAGATCCCCTTCGGACATCCATCGATTTCCTTTCTGGATTCATGCTTGCTTCTGGTTTTTGTCTGAGGAAACTGTCTTGCCAGTTCAGCTGTGCATGTAACAATTTTGTTGTCATTTTATTTTTACCTCCATGTAGTATTTTTAGGTATTCTTTAGTGGAATGCTTTTTTTTTTCTTTTTTTCAGTATCTAGTCCTGCATATTGTCGCATATGGAATTCCCTTCATGTAATTCTCGACAAATATTTCTTTATCATCAAGTGTGTGCCAGGCTTGTACTGGGCCCTTAGATATCACAGTCTTTCATGTTTTCCTTGTTTTAGAGGAAGCAGACAGAAAAACCAACAATACAGTACAGCATGGTAAGTCCAAAGATGAGGGTACGTGCCAGGTACTATGGCATCTTGGAGGGAGTTGTCTGAGAATGAGACCAGGAAGTGATCTTTAAGGAGTCAGCCAAGTGAAAACAGGGAGGCCATATTGGATCATGTCCACCAGCAGAGCAAAACCTTAAGGAAATGGCAAATATCCTGTTGTAAAAGGTGGCTGGGTTGGGAGAAGTAGAGACAGTGGGCCTACAGACCCGGCAATGCTAGGTCAGTGCTCTACAGAAAACTGCTGAGATATTTGTTGCATTGCCACAGCACAGACAACAGAGAAAACAATCTCAGGTGTTCTAAACAATGTTGATGACACGCCGCATGAGACAGTTTTGGTGCCTTTTTCTTCACTACCTTGTCCAGATTCATCCTTAAGGGAAGGCAGAAGAGGAAGGGGTGTCACCTCTGTCCAAAAACTATCCCCCAGTGTTGAATCGTTTGCCTCTCTTCCTATAATCCTGTCATTAGAATAAAATCTTAATTTGTGGCCTCAGTACCTACCTTCCCCCTTTAAATTGTAAGAATTATGAAGGCAGGGAGTATATCTGGCTTTTCACTACAGCTTAGAATTTGGCAAGTGTCTCTATGTTCTTGAACATATGTAATGGACAGTTGTTGGAAGACATTAAGTGGAAAGTATTGTTACTCATTCAAGCTTTATCCTACCTAAGTTAAATCAGTTTGTTTTCCTCTTGCTTCTTGCCTAGTCCAGCCCACTGGAATAAAGGGAAGTTTTACGGGAAGAAGAAAGGAAAACCAACTTTAGGGCAAAGTTATCTTCAGGAGGAGGGTGGTACTCAGAGGCCGCACTTTACATTTCAAAGGACAACCTGAAAACACCAGGTTTCAGGGTCAGAAAGATATATTTCTCTAATCCTTTTTTTTTTTGGTTTCTTAAAATACCTACGGGGTCCAAGATCAACAAACTAAGAAGTATGAGCGCATATGAACAAAGTTGAGTGTTGTCATCCATTGAACTTATAACCCAGTAAATTTGGCACATGGTATTGCTGGATTAGATTCATACGTTAAGACATTCATAGAAGCCACTTTAATTAAAATTATGTTCAAGCAACTCACTAAAGTCGTTCTAGAGGCCGCCGGGCAATCGGGAAGCTAAACCTAGATGAAGCCAGTACAGTCTCAGGTGCTCTGAAGCCCCTGAGAGTTGTGTCACTCATGTAACGACAAGCCCCTCTGTGGTGGTGGTAATACTAGTAAAGCCTCACGTTTGTTGAGTATTTACCGTGTGCCAGTACCGATTTCAACATTTTGCTTTTATTAACTCATATCCCATTTGTCCAGAGAGCCACCATGTGACAGTGCCAGCCACCTTCAGGTCAAGATGAATATTAAGGATCTAGAGAGTTTTTTTGTGTGCTTTTTGGGAGTTGACTCCTTTCACTGTACTCTGTACCCAGCAGTCCAGTTTATGGCTGCACATGGAGAGTGCTAAGAGAAGCATTAAAGGAGTGCTTGATGGATCCCTCCTCTTGCACAGGGTTAGGGATGTGGAAAGAGAAAGCAGAGGTATGAGTAGGGATGTGTAGGTCCAATTCCCCTAGGAAGGGAGAAAGGGGACAGGGAAGGAAACTGAGGAACTAGGAAAAGAGAGGAAATCATTTCTAGGTCCTGCCTGACCTGGGTCAGGCCCCTACTCTGGTTATGTAAGCGAAGCTTTTCCACTTCCCTTCAGCGAACCTATGGATGGGGGCTTTGCCTTCCCTCCTGGTCTGCTGCCCGACCCCCCTGGAGAGCAAACTCCCTTCACTGCTTCTTTGTTTCACTTGCCACTTTGTTCTGGTTCCATGGCGATCCAATTGTTCTAAAAGAATCTGGCTTTCCACTGTTCTCCTGGCGTACCATTAGTATCCTCTAATTTATCAAGCCTGAGTTCTAATGTTTGATTTGGCACCAAACCCAGGATGAAGCTTCCAGAGACCTGAGAATACTTCTTTCACAGAATCGGTTTATATAGTATTAACCAGGAACTTGGGTGTTGGAAGAGGAGTTCTGATCTAGAAGTTGGCAAGAGAGTAGGCAGGGAAGAGAGAGGCTCATTAATCTCTCAATCATTGCATCCACAGTAACCCAGCCTCTTTCCCCTCATTCCAAAGTCTGTAAGGAAAGACCCAGCTCATTGTTATGGGTACCATGCACAGTCTGGGAACACCTTGTTTTCTCTCTTTGGAAAATGTGACACAAGAGAGCATCACATCTCTTGCCAGGATGACTTGCATTAGTGGTCGGGGTTAGAGTCTCTCATCCGGGGAGGAACCGGCTGAGAGGAGACTGTTCCATTCCATTGATGGGAAAGTAAACATCTTTCTCTTTTACCAATAAGCCAGGTGTCTTTTCCCAGTGGGGAGTGCCTTCAATCCTGGTAGACACTGAGTTAACCGGCACCCATGGGGATTGGCAGATGGCAGATAAATGTAAGTAGACTCTCTGTTAACTGTAACTCAACCAACTGGCACTCACAAGCCACTGGCAAAGTCTCAACAAGCAAGACTTTTTTTGCCAATTGCTTGAGTTCTGATTAACGGAAAGTCAACTGTATCGTTCTTCAGTGAACTGACTGGATAAAAATTCAGGTGAACCTTAAATTGTGTGCTACAAAGGTCACATCAAGAGTGCCCAGATATATTTCGGTCCATTCATGGGACTGTGCTCAATGCCTCCACAAAAGGAGCGTTCATTACACACAGTGCCAGGAACAGAGACAGCTGTCAGGATTCAGGGACAGATTCAAAGAAGTGAAGCCTACAGGCAATATTAGGTGATTGATTATTGACCGGGAAGCAGAAGAGGTGGAGAAAGAATGCTGTCTTCCCTGAATTGTG
>PVKE010030508.1:0-19576 GCA_004027555.1 Craseonycteris thonglongyai
GACTTATATACAGGGTCCAGCAGAAGTTACAGCCCTTTTTAATTTAGCAGCACATGAAAAAGGGGCATTACTTCTGCCAGACCCCATACTATTCTTATAAGCATGCTTCTCTCAAGCCCATAGGAGAATAGAAGTAGCAAACTAAAGGAGAGAAAGGAAATCTAGAAATTAAGAGGAAAAATAAGGGTAATATCAAAAACAGCTAAAGAGAATAATTTTAAGGAACAGATATAATTGCTCTACATCATGTTGTACTGAGACTAGTAGTTTGTTACATATGAATTCATAAAGACTACATTCATAGAATGTATTTGAGGACCTTGTAATTCACCAGATTTTATTTTCCCATTGACAGTAATGTAAACGAAGGCCTAGAAAGATAACTGAGGTGTTGTTCAATTAAGGTGGCCTCTCTGTCTCTTGTCCACTTACACACATACACACACACACACATACACACACACACACACATATACACCCCTACTTAATGGCTAAGTTGAAACAAGAACCTTAGTCCTACCCTGGCAATTGACTTTGAATGATCAAGAGAAGTTTACATTTCTTAAAGTATATTCTGTATCGTAAACAAGGAATTTGATCATTTATTTTAGAAAAAGAAGACTCCAATTTGTTTAAGATTCTAAATAACCTTGTTTTTTCAAGAAAAACATGTTGCAGAACATCTCATTTCCCAGTAGTTATATAAATTAGAAGTGGTAGTGCACTTAGGTCGACACACGAGTACATGTGTCGGTGTATGTGGACACATGTGTTAGCAAGCACCCACTCATGTGCTGGAGCCAGGGTGCTCAAGCTCTCAAGAGCCATTGGGGACATCTTTGCTCAACCCCATGTTAGAGACATCTCCAGGGTAGTTTAAAAGCAGCCAGGTGGGAATATTTACACCACAAAAATCAGCTACCACTACAAATCAGGGCTTTTTTCTTTTCTTTCTTTTTTTTTTTTTCAGGAAATCTAGTTGTTAACCATTACCAATAGACCACTTGATAAACCTACACATCTATTTCTTGAAAGACAATGTAACCTTAGCAATTACATGTCAATGTATTGAACACATGCAAGTTAAAAAATGATACCTCCATTTTTTTACCATTGAGACTTTTGTTTTTATAGATATTAATACTGGATAGCTTTTTTGTTTTAATATGAAAAGAAAGGAATCATGGCTTTCTTCCATTATTGACACCTTAGTATATAGTTAACGAATAGGATAGAGAAAAATACATATTAGTCTGTTCAAATTTGCCAAGTAGTACTTCAATATGATGTGAAGAGACCCAGGTCCCAGTTCTATAGCATGCTGTGTGATGAAGCACAGAGCATATGACAACCACATCTCATATTCTATGTGCAGTACTATAAACAGCTAAAAAATCATTTGTAAAGTTTCTGTATGAATTTGAGAGGTCTCATGCTGTAAGAACTGACTATAAATACAGTACTGCATGACAAGAGCCCAGAAGTTTCATTCCTAACTTTGTGAAGTATATATAATATTTACAAGTCCTATATATATTATTGCCAATTACTTTCACTTTTACAAAACCATTCTGACATGAATGTGGTTCTCTTGTGGTTGACTTCAGTCAGATTTTTCATGGTTAAAAAGGGGTTCTTTTACATAGCAACCAAATATATTGCTGGTGTATTACATGTGATAATCAGATAGCTCCCCCAGCTCTCATACCCACCTTATAAAATGGAATACAAGTCTTACTAAATCTTTATTAAAAGAGACCAAAGGTCAGTTAGTGCAATGCAAGTGAGAGTTTTAAAACTGATAATATAAAGCGGTTTTGTTTTATATTCTGGGACTATGTGCAGGCAGTATTCTTTTAAACAGCTTTATTGAGATATAATTCACAACCCATACATTTCATCCACTTAAATTATACAATTCAATGGCTTTTGATATATTCTTAGAGTCATGCACTCATCACCACAGTCGATGTTATAAGCAGCCATGGTGAGAATATATACACCACAAAAATCATCATCCCAGGAAAAACCCTATACCCGCCAGTCCCCTAAATCCAATTCCCAGACCTAGGGAACCACTAATCTACTTTCTTACTCTATAGATTTGCTTACTCTAGACATTTCAAGTAGGTAGAATCATACACTATGTAGTGCATTATAACCAACTTCTTTCACTTCGCGTGGGATTTTCAAGGTTCTGACATGTTGTGGCATATATCAGTGCTATATTTATTTCTGTATATTGGCAAATAGTATTCCACTATTTATATAGACATACCACATTTTGTTTATTCATTCATCAGTCATTGAACATTTGTATGTTTCTCACTTTGGGGCTATTATGAATAATACTGCTATGAACATTTATTTACAAGTTTTTATGTGAACAAATTTTTCATTTCTCTTGAGTATATACCTAGATTTAGAATTGCTGAATCATATGATAACTATGTTTAACAATTTGCAAAACTGTGAAGATTGCTTTCTACAGTACTACACGTTCCCACCTCAGGCAACATTCTTATTCAGCCTAAATACCCAGGAATATATATTCTATGGAATACCACTTAACCCCAAACATTCTAGTCAATTAGTATTTCTTGACTTTATTCTATCTATTCATATGTGACTTTCTCATGAGTACAGATACTATATAGGCAAATCAGCTACCGCTAGCATGACTATTCTATTCTATGCTTTTGGATTGCTGGTCTTTAAAATAATCAATATATTTTTTTTAAGATTTATTTTATTGTTTGAGAGAGAAAGAGAGAGAGAGACAGAGAGAGAGAGAGAGAGAGAGAGAGAGAGAGAGAGAGAGAGAGAGAGAGAGAGAGAGAAGGGGAAGGGCCCAAGGCAGTCCTCACAGTTAATTTTGACTTAGTTTCATTCCAAACAGGCAGATGCTGAGCTGCGCAGGGCAGGAGCCAAACTGGGGGCCTCCCATATGGGAAGCATGCCCCAGTTCAGCATATGGATCCACACAGACTGGGTCTGGGATTCAATTCCTGGACCCTTCGACCACAAAGCAGGCACTCAACCCACTGAGCCATCCCACATCCCCAAATACTCAACATTTTTAAAACAATTTTATCTTAAATTTTAATTAAGGAGTATTTTGTGGTGTTAACATAAGGTTAGATGTTACCAGGACAAACTCGTACACAATGGCTATAGCAAGATTAATGAGCCTCATTTAGTGGGTTTCTTCCTCAATTTTTATATTTAGAGAACACAAAAAGTTAGTTCCGATTGTTTATAAGACTACAATCAACTAAATCTTCATAATGTTAGACTGTACTGAATCTATTATACTTGCAGGGAATTAATTTGAGAAGGCCATACTATAAGAAATGGGCCGGGAAACCAAATCTCGCATTGAACGTAATAATTAATTTGATATACCAATATTCTCTACTTCTATTTTGGAAGAAGACATAGCCACAGTAATGACTATGATTTTTAAAGAAGTGGCAACATCTTACATCATCTTGCAAGCCTGTTCAACTATTCCTCCACATTATACTTATTATTAGCAATAATTATTCTTGGGCAGATTTTATGAGCAAGTTCGTTTAAAAATAAATTCCAAAAGAATCTATAGAAAAAGAGAATTACCTTTTATTTTCTTTTGAAAAATCTAAATTTGTCTATTAATATTTGCTTTCTTCAATATCCCAGAGCCAAAATGAATGACTGATTTAGAGAATACTAGAGTTGCTAAAATATCGCATCCTCATAGACCCCACAGAATTTTGTTGAGGCCACCTGATAAATGACTTCTTTCCACTAACCTTAATTTCATTAGTACACTGAAGCTCCTTGAGTACAGCACTTTGTTTTCTTTCCTTGTAATATCCTCATCATGACTTGGAACTAGATAGAGTTTTATAGATGCTTTATACAGAAAGAAATATACATAAAGTTAACAGGAATGTGACAACATTAAAAACACAAGTCCTATTTAATTTGCACCAGAGGCAACAATGCTGCTCAAATGGGAGGTGTCATAAGTAAAGTATACTAATCCTGCTTCCTCCAGAAACCCACTTCCATCTCTGAAATTATACCACATTCAGAGAACAATATACCAGTCCCTTACACTATAGCCAGAGTAAGGTACTAGAAAAAAATGAAGAACATTTGTGCCATAGAACTGGCGAGAGATGAATTTGAGTGGCATTAATACAAAAACTCCACTTATCAGTTGTTTAACTTTTGACAGCAACATAGTAATACCATATTTTCCGGCGTATAAGACGACCAGGCGTATAAGACGACCCCCTAATTTTACAGTTAAAACATAGGTTTAGGCCTATATTCGCTGTATAAGACTACCCCCCACTTCCGAGGCTGTAGTCTTATACAGCGAATATAGGCCTAAACCTATGTTTTAACTGTAAAATTAGGGGGTCGTCTTATACGCCGGGTCGTCTTATACGCCGGAAAATACGGGTATGTCAAAATCTCTGGGAATGTTTTAGTGGCCAAAAATGTTCTAAAAAATTATTTAAAAGAAAGGTTTGTCACATCAGGAAACTTATCTCTTGCAAGTGAGATGAAAAGGGGCCACAGAAGTACTTTTTCATAAAGGACAAGCTTGTCATAAAGTTCCACTTTAAGTAGATTTCCTCTAATCCCATACAATCCTTGAGCAATGCACAGGAGAATAAAACCCAACACTGATCTTCCTAGTTAATTTCAGAAGCATGCTTTGTACACCTTCAATGTGTTTGTAACATGAATCTCCTACATGATGATTCCTACATTCATGTTTGTTAATTGGCTACATACATGGCAAAGCACCTCCCACATCACCATCATATGGGCTCTCAGGGAGATAAGTTCCCTGTTTAAGTAGTAGGTGCCTGAAAGGTACTTCCTTCTGAACTGCCACTGGATTGTGATAACTTTCAAATTTCCTAAGAAATATAACAGAAATACAAATGATAGGTAGTAAAAATTGAGAGAAAATAGCCACTGGAGTCAGGAAGACTATTCGAATCTCAGTTCCATTATTTATAAATTATATGGCCTTAATTTTGACTCTATCTGAGACTCAGTTTCCTTAGTTGTAAAATACAATTACCACTGTCTGTTTTGGGAATGGTGTTGAGAACTAAATAAGATACACCATAAAGTCTCTGGCACATAACATATACCAGATTAAATATGCTTCCCCTTCTCTTACCCTTCCTCAGTTATAATACTGAAGGCTAGACATCAGAAAATCAATGTTTACATTAAGAGAATTATACAAGAGACAGTTGCTGCTCCACAAATCAGTTACATAAATAGATTCCATTTATCCATGAAGTTGAGTATAAACAAGAACTAAAGTAAAAACTGTAAAATCACCCAAACACCCCCTTTACATGCCCCAAGCACATTCATGTTTCTAAGCTCTTTTTGTAGAAGAAGAACAACAACGAAATCAAATGCCTTTCATTTTTGACGCTGATGTCCTAACTTCACTTTCCCACTGTTGACTTCCATTCAGTGTTGCACCTCTTCAGGAGCCACACTGCATCACTGTTCCTTGTCGGTCCTGCTCTGAAAATGGATTTTCATAATAGTAGTCCTTTCCTATTTGGGGAAAACAGACTTTTGAAGGAACCTGGCCCATCTTACTAGGGTATAGTCCCAGGTCCTGAGTTTAACCTAAGGAAGTCTCTGTTCACCAAACCTTCCTTCAGTCTCTATCTTTTTTCCTCATTCTCTCCTGCCCTCCCTGTCTTTTTCTCAGGTCGAAGATTAACAGGCTCCAGAGTTCTAAGGCCTGTTTTTAGTACATATCACTCTCCGCTTGGCCATAGCATCACCAAGTATTCTAGCATGACGTGCTAGATGTTATTGTCAGTCTCCAGACTGCTGATGGTCTTCTGTCCAGTTTTGAATTTTTAAGCCCTCTGTAAGCCAGGATATTTGAGCACATAGGTACAGAATAGCTATCTCAATCTACTATTGAAAGACTTTATGAGTTATTGTATGAAACACTCTCTGAGAGGTGGGAGAAGATGCGAGCAACATAGGCATGAAAAATATCCCAGCCTAAAAGGTTTCAGCATGTATAACTCTCAAGGCAGAAAAAAATGTTTCTGATATAAAAAGTACACTATACGTGACATCAGGAGGTGTATCAATACTGACACTGATTGAAGAACCCAGAGAGGGACCAAAGTGAGAAAAGAAACAGCCCAAAATTATGCTCTGTTTTGCAGAATAATATTAATTGCATGTACTTTATGTCTTTATGTCTGATCACAATTGACATTAAGAAATTATACGTAAGTCATTACATGTTTCAGATTAATTTATATAAACATTGATGGACTAGAATATGTATGTCAACCTCCTAAGAATCATGCTCCAGTAACATGTGCATGTGTCATTACCTTGTCTTCTCACAACTTTAAAAAGCCTAAAGGAAGATTATCTGTAACTAGGTATATGTTGCATAAGCTATTAATAATTAAGATGACTAACTCTTCAATTACATAAATGAATAAATCCCCATATTTATTTGAATTCATCTACTTTAACTATATTTTTTCTGCATATATTCTTAGAATATGAAACAGGAATATGCATAAAACAGAATACAAATACACACAACAGTCTTTAAATGTACTAATTTACAAAAAAAGAACAAATCTTAAATTTGTTGAGCTTTTATTGCAGTTCTGTTTTAATATATTCAGTGGTATTTATATTTGGCTCTGGAATGTTCTTTGATCGTGTTTCATATAAAGGAAAAGAAAAATCACCTTGAACACAAGATTTATTTGTAAACCTGAAGAGACCATGTACATAGGTGCAACTATTCTACCGATAATTTCTTATGTAAAACTAGCAGCTTTCTTCACCACTCTACCTCTTTCTTGTAAGTCAATTTCTTAAATGACCAAACAAACATATACCATAATCACCATACACACATATAACATGGAGAGAAAATAAAGGTTCGTGGGGCAGGTAAAGGGGAGGGGAGGCAGGGGGAGACAGGTGAGTTGGGTTTTTTTTTATTCTTTAAGCAAAAAAGAAAAAGGAAAAGAAACCAAAAAAAAACATCTTGCTTTTATTACTAATATACATAAAGTAAATCAAAGGGGAGAGTGTAGCCTTGAATTGCCTAGTAACTGGCCACACTGCTTTGTTCTTTCTCTCTTTACTGCGGTCTGCAGGTCTTTCTCTGCCCCCTCTCCCATTCCACAGTCATTCTCTAGCAGCTCATACACATGGCTGTGTAAGTCAGAGCCTTCATTTCCAATAATTTCCCAACCAGAAGACATGCTTCATTTTTTAACTGGAGCACGGCTAATGATGCAGATGAAATCTGGGCCTGGTAATATTCGATCTGACCTCAGACAGGAGGAGCACCGTGACATCAGCCTCCTCTCATCTAGTCTACAGCCAACGGGCGGCCCCAGTATACAAGTGACATGCAGATCGCATGTATCAAAGTGGAAGCTCAATCTGTACGGCAATAAGACGCTCTCACATCCCAGCATGGGTGCTGGCCCTGAGCTGCAGTTCCAGTAATTGACATAGTTGCCCAATGCTACAAAACAAACTCAGAAACTATTCTCATTAGACATCCCCCTGCTTTTCGACTCTGTTATTGTAAAACCCAAACACTGAGCCCCATACCAGCGTGGCTCTGTTTTTAATTAGTTCTGATGGCAGTGGGCTGTAAGCCAAAGAAAAAATGAACTTCCTGTGACTGAGGCTTGCTGCTCAGTATGTTGCTTCCTTCTTAAAGAGATTGTTTTCACAACATTTTATGAAAAAGACTACTGACAGAAATAATATAAGTTTTTACTGCTTTTGATATTTTTTTTCAGGCTTATAAAAAGCAGCCGAAAGTCAGAGAATTTGTAAAGTTACAATGCCGTTATTTGGTCTTTTGTGCGACTCAGTTGACTTGTCTTTTGATTAAAGACATCCTACCCGATTAATTTTTTTTAATAGAGAAAACACAGGCTTCTGTTAAAATTTTAAGACCATGAATGTTTTAGTGCTTCCACTAAATTAATTTGGTGATATATTTTTTTACTGCCTGGGTCATTGCTGGCATGGTGTTAGAACTGACAGGCTGGTAAGGTCACATTCTGAATACGGAAAAGTAAAAGGCTATTTAGACTGCCAGACAGATAAAGAACATTTAGATAAATGTTAGAATCTTATACAAAGTGAACTGCTACTGGCCACTGATCTTTAGCTTTCTAGAACCTTCTGAAAATATCTCCTAGATGGGGAATTTCTTAATTTACGTGTCTCTCCTTCCCCAAATTGGAAGCTAGACATTTTTTTCCTAGATCACTTTGTAATGTGTCATGACAGATGACTGAGAGTTTGCCAATTAGACACACCCACACGCAATTTCAAGAAAGGGAAATGAGGAAGGAGATTCAATGTGGAATTTAATCTGCCCAGAGAAGCATGGAGAGGCCCAGCGTTCAGGAGCAGCGGTGGCCCAGGTCACAGCAAGGGCACCGGTAGCACAGTCAGCAGCACCTGTGCACGGCTGTGTGCAAAGGCGGCAGTGTGGGGTCTCCACCAAGCGCGGCAGTGGGGCGAGACGAGCTTTGCAGATACACAGGCTTCTAGGCAGACTTCTGGCCCTCCTGCGGATTCAGTGAGCTGGCCTATTCCCTTTGACAACTTCTCTACTTCCACTAGCTACAGTAGATTTTGTGGTTGGCAAACAGGAAACGTGATACAACCAATTTGAATCTACTCTATGCTTCCAGTAAAAAGGTAATAAGATGGTGCTGAGTAGTGGTTAAGAACAATCTTTGCAGTTAACAGACCCTCTATAGCTGTTTGAAATCGGGAGAATGCCTTAACTTCTCTGAGCATTTCTTCACCTGATGAGTGAGAATTTTAATTTATAATTCATAAGGTTCTTGGGAGAATTTAGTAAAATATAGTTGTAATTATTACTATCACTGACAGTTGCATTTATAAGACTTTTTAAGCCCTTTTAGGTATGTTACATCTTTTATTTTATTTTTAAGATTTATTTTATTTTTCTTGACAAGAGTCAGAGAGAGACAGAGACAGAGACAGACAGAGACAAGGGGGAGGGCCCAGAGCAGTCTCCATAGTTGTACATCATCAGCTTTCAACATGGTTTTGTTCCACAAAGGTGGACAGGGGCCATGCAGGGCAGGAACTGGGCTGGGGACCTCCCACATGGGAGGCATGGCCTTTCAAGCCAGGGTCCAAACTGGAGGCTGAGAACTGAACTGGGGGCCTCCCGCATAGGAAATACACTTCAGTTCATCATATGGGTCTGCACGGGCCAGGGTCGGGATTCAATCCTCGGTCCCCAGGGCTGCAAAGTGAGAGCTCAACCCACTGAGCCATCCCGGCTTTCCCACATCTTTTATTTTAAATAAATTGTGTTTACTTTTCCTGGGTGCAGGCTTAGAGAATCTAGTATTAAAGTCATCAAGGATTATCTCAATCTTTCTCATGCCTCTAAATGGGTAATTGTCTACAGTTTTATGTAAAAGACCAGATAAGGAAAAGCCACCAATTATTTTTCACTCAAAGCTTACTCACAGATACAAGTATTTTATAGCCAAATCAAAATAATTCCTATAATATTTATGAATCTATTCCTTTTGAACATATCACTAGCCCAACAAAGTTCTACACATCCTTCAAAGTCCACTGTAAATGCCACCTCCTCTCTTAAGACTTTTTCTATTTTCCTTGATAGGTAGAAGCTCACAGCCTTTGAACACAGATATGCTTCTCTCTAGTGGCAGTTAATACATTCTTGCTTATGTAAAGGTTAGTTGAATACATACCTTAAAATGCCTCACTGGTATAATAAGCTCCTTAAGATAAGGATTCATGTCTGCATCTCCTGCATCCCTTAGCAAAGTGCTCTGTACGTACTATCCCTGTATAGCACAATATAATTTATACTACTGAAATATTAGCTATTAACTGTGTAACTGCATTGGAAGACACAGATATTGCTTATTCATCCTTATCTCTATCTTGGCACCTATAACATATTTGTTGAATTAAATTAAAAACATTAAACTAATATTTTCTATATATTTCCTGCTTTTATTCTTAGCTTCTTTTTCCTTTCAATTCTTTTTTGATCCTTTAAGAATCTATTTACACCACCCCAATGAGTTTTTATGAAAATAAATTCCTTCTGTCACCACTGTTGACCACCCTTATTATTGCTTTTACATAATCTTTGCACACTGGCCATAAAACATTTCCATTAGAGCTTATGGTTTAGACCAGCTAATACTGTTTCCTCCACCTAGTCTGGGCAGCTGTTGTGTAGAATGGGTTGCACATTGCTGTAATTCCTCCAACCTACTAAGGGAATTCATATTTGTCCGTATTCTATAGTTCTTCTAGCCCAAGGCCCCTCCTAGTTTCTATACCTCTAAACTAGAAGGGAGCAGTGAAATATTCATCTCTTGTTCTGCCAGCAGTGACATTTTCTCCTCTTGTGCTGTCTTTCGATCTCATTAGAGGTTCATACGACTAGTCTCAGACTCCATTTTTAGTCTCCATAAACCTATTCCTTTTTTAAGTCCATGAGGATCTTACCAAAATGGTACAGGAAAATTAAAAAGAAGCTTCTAACATGAAGAAAACTCCTCTTTTCCTTTCTAATCAGGGCTGCTCCTGCTTTATAATTCTTCATAATGGAAAACACCATTGTTCTTTTTATTTTTAAGATTTATGTTATTGTTTTTGACATAGAGATAGAGCCAAAGAGAGACAGAAAAAAAGGGGGAGGGTGCAGAGTAGTCTCCATAGTTGTACATCATCAGTTTTCAACA
This sequence comes from Craseonycteris thonglongyai, assembly GCA_004027555.1. Taxonomy (NCBI): domain Eukaryota; kingdom Metazoa; phylum Chordata; class Mammalia; order Chiroptera; family Craseonycteridae; genus Craseonycteris; species Craseonycteris thonglongyai. The sequence continues at coordinate 10,830 of PVKE010030508.1, forward strand.
TGGTTTTGTTCCACACAGGTGGGCAGGGGCTGCACAGGGCAGGAACCTGGCTGGGGACCTCCCACATGGGAGGCATGCCCCCACAAGCTGGGGTGCAAACTGGGGGCCTCTAATATGGGAAGCTTGCCCCAGCAAGAGCTGAACTAGGGTCACACCCCATTTCAGCATATAGGTGTGCACGAGCTGGGGCTGGAACCGGGACCAATCCTCAGACCCCAGGGCTGCAAAGTGCGAGCTTAACCCACCGAACCATCCCAGCTTCCCCTAGAAACCACTATTGTCTTGCTTTCTCAATGTGCTTTGTTTCTGTAATTCAACGAAAGTTGGGTTCCTACAGAAAATGTCTGAATATTCACACAATGACCTCCAAGGCAGTACACGCTTCAAAGTGGGAGAACAATACATGACAATGGGCAATTTAAAACTCTTCCTCCTTCCATCCATCTTGATCCAAGAATTGGGTCCATAAGTAATTTCATTAGACCCTGGAAACCTCATCTTATTTTTTTCTTGGAAATGCTGCTTATTTGAACTATTTTCTTAGTAATGTAGTTGGTATAGACAGCCTCAAGTCAGTTAATAGATATGAACACACTCAATGCCCCAGTCATCTCTTGTCCTGTATGGAAACCTCATACTGTATCTTACTACCACCTAACACCCCAATAAAACACTTCCTATTAAATAAATAGTATTAATGTTTTTTTGGATCACAGGTACCTTTGAGAATTTGATGAGGGTTATAATTCTCTCCTCAGAAAAATATACACATGTCCATGCACATAAATGCATGCATATAATATCAAAGGATAAAGAGAACCAATCCCAATTAAAAACCCCTGCTGAAGTAGAAAAGGAGTTTTTAAAACTAAGAGCCCATTAAGTTATCCACATTTCTTGAAGCCATATAAGAGACCATTATGAACCAAATCAAGATGATAATTGGAACACAGGAAAGAAAACTCACTTTGGGGGATAAGCAGTGCAGAAAAAGAGCTATCTCTTGGTTATGTTTAGAGTGTCAAAATATTACCTGGTAGCTGAATGTAATGCTGGCACAGGACAAGCATTTGGTGAGTCAATTAATACATATTTTATCCAGGAGTTGTGATTTCATTTAGACTAATATAAGCAAGTAGGTCTCATCTATCTATCCATCCATGCATCTAGCCAGCCAGCCAGCCAGCCAGCCAGCTATCTATATAATGTTATTACCAAAAATATAATCCCTTGCTCCAAAAACTGGTGTCAATTTATTTTGAGATTGTAACCCAAAATTATATGGCCTTTTTATTGTTTCAAGTTGAAATATAATATTAGACATCTCAAAAATTAAAAAAAAATTTAGAAAAAAATGTTTTAATATTTATTTTATTGTTTGAGACAAGGTGAGAGAGAGAAAGAGAGAGAAATAAAGTGGTGGAGGGCCCAGAGCAGTCTCCTTAGTTGTACATCATTAGATGTGACGTGGTTTCATTCCACACAGGTGGATGTGGGGCTGCATGGAGCAGGAACCAAACTCAAGGGCCTTCCACATGAGAGACAAAAACCTTTGCCACTATCTCAGCTGTTACCAGTTTTGATGCAGTTCAGCATATGGGTTTGCATGGCCAGTGCTGGGTCTCAATCCCCAGACCTCACAGTTGCAAGGCAAGTTCTCAACCTGCTGAGCTATCCTGGCATCCCTCCAAAAAATATATTTTTTTAAAGTACAACCTTCTTCAACATTTTTGTACTGGCAAATTCACAAGCAGGTGTTCTTATTCAAATGCTAAGTCAGTTATTTGAAGACAAGATAAAGCACTATCTACTAAACCATAATGAGGAGTAATGCCTACTTTGACTTCATTCTTCCCCTCAGAAAACTTGCTCTTTACTGGCTATCTGCTCCTCTTCTAATCATGCCAGCATAACCTTGTATACAGATACTGGTGTGTGGAATAATTTAAAAGAGATTAAAATCTGTATTTTTACATCTCCCTGAGCAGTCAATCCTTCACAAGAATTGCTACACTATCCCCACAGGGCTCACATACGCAAGTACATCAACTAAATCTGCAAAAATGACCATCAAACCTCTCTGACCTACACCCTCCCCACATTAGTCCTCAGACTCATCTCCTACTAGTCTGTCCCTTCAGATATGCCATGCCTTGCTGTACTTTCAATGTGCTAGGCACACTCCTGGAATCGGGACCCGTTTGTTCATCTGGTGTTCGCTCCTACCAGAGATTCTATTCATTCTGTTACTTTTTCCAGTCTTTGCTCAAATATCACCTTCTCCTTGAGGCTTTCTATGCTTTCATTTTCTCAATAACACTTATCAACCCTCCAACATATAATACATTTTATTTATGTATTTTATCATCTGTCCCACCCTGACTCCCCAAGATAGAATGTAATGTCCACCAAGGCATATATTTTTGCCTATGTGATTTCACTGTTCTATACTCAAAACAGTATTTGACACATAATTGATGCTCAATAAATACCTTTATAATTATGTTATCTTTTCCTGAATGTTTGATACATATAAAAACTAAGAATTTCTCCCCATTTGAAATAATATTGTCAAAAGTATACTTATATATAGATGCATATTTTAAGTAAGTGAAACACAGTAGGTGCCCAAAAAATATTAATATTTGGAACCAAACAAACGTCAGTGAGCCAGGCAGACAAAATGGCTGGCAGGTCAAAGCCACTTTTCTGACATACTGATTTTCCAAACCAGAAAAGTTAGAGTTAGAGTTTCGATTAGTAAAGCGACTGAAATAACTGATAGCTTCTCACTGCTGTGAGAATTGAACGAGGATGCAATCGGGTTCTGATGCCCACAGAGCAGCTAGGAGGGTTTGGACAATGCTCACACTTGGTCACCACTCTCCCAAGTAAGACAATTATCAATCAGTCAGAAAATCTCACGAAGTCCCTTTGCCCAGCTCAAAACCTCAAACAGAAGGCACAGGTCGGGCAAAGTTCTTTCAATGAGCAAACTTCTGTCAAGGGGTAGAAGGAACTCAAAAACCATTAATCTGGCCCAAGTCACCTTGGCAGTAGAGTAGATAAGGCTTTATGTTGAGATGCAAGTATGCATGGCTCTAGAGTTTCTAAAACATTGCAGTCCCCTGTGGACTAAAAAAATGAATCATGTTTGGCCTGCTGGTATAAGATGTAATGCCAGCAATTGCTTCTGCCTCTGAGAAAACCTCAGAACTGTGTAGCAGCAATGGCAGCAGCAGCAACAGAAACACTGAAGCAAATAGTTTAATGTTCAAAGCATTGACTCATCTAAAGCATGCCAGAGGACACTTAACGTAAGATCCAAAAGTATCTGCCAATCATGCCATTATCACAGCTCAGAGTCACTAGGTAGGACAATAGGAACGTGCCTCCGTATGTCACTGACCACCATAACCTCAGAGTCCAAAGGGCATTTGGTAACTCATTCCTTTGTCAGAACCTGAGCACACAGACTGCTTAGAAATGATAAACTTGAATTAATACAGCCACAGTGCAGCCAATATTGCACTTTGGCTGCCAAAGCAGCACATTGGCCTCCACTGATAAGTCCGAATCTAGTGCTGGTATACAGTTAACATTCCTCACTAAACCACTGCACATCACCTCCTCAGCCTCTCTAGACAGCACAGATTAGATCCTAAGTATATGCCATGGCTATCCACAGGCGTTCATTTCCGCAATGAGAAAAGTATCTCCATGTAGGCCAAAAGAAAAGATACCGCGTATTTATGTAGATTTCTCACAGAGGAAATGTGATCCCTAGTCTAGGGCCCTTGAAGCAACTTACAGTCTGTCTTTGTTCTGCATTATGTTTTCCAGATCCGTGCCAAGTACTTAGTAGGCTGAATCTGAGTCAATTACCATCCCTGATTATGATTAAATAGATCCAACACACTGATTAGGGTCTCTTCCGATACTGCCTGCCAATATTGATGGTTTTCTCCTATCACTATTCTTTTTTACCTTTCATGGCTCCTTCCTAATTGGGTATCATTTAGATTTAGTAATGATGCTTCATATTATGGTGGCAATTTTTTCTTAAGTAACATAAACAGAAATATTCAATTAGAGAAAGAAAGAGAGAGAGAGCGAAAGAGCAAATACTCACATGTACTGAAACCTAGGGGTACATCTGCATTCTCCAATCCTAGATCCAACTGATCCACCAAACTTCATAAAACTCAACCAGTTCCCTCCCTGATAATAGATGTTATGGTTTATAAGAATAATCAAGTGAGATGTACTATTGCAGTTTTCCTTTTTTTTTTTTTTAGCCAATGGTCTGTAAGATGCCATTGTGTAGACACTGCTGAAGTAGATACGATATCTGTTCCAGTTAGTTCAGCTAAGTCATCATAACAAGCACAGTTATTGTGCTAAAAGACATTAACAATTAGTTTTTCATTCCCATCAGGGGATAAAAAACTGTTCTATTTTTACTTCTAATAGAGGAAAACAACTAAAAATTGAAACTAATCATTCTAAATGGCAATGCTAATAGTAAAAATGATATCTAAATAATATTCTAAAGTAAATGAAGGAGGGGTAATAAAGGATCCTCTTTTTAATTTTTTGCTAGAACAAAAATCATAAACCATTATGTACTTTTTTCTTTTTTTTCAACATTATATTTGACATTCAATATTATTTCATACTAGTTTCGTGTGTATAGCACAGTGGTTGGACATTTTTATATGAGTATAATTTACAAAGTGATCCCCATAATAAGCCTAGTACCCACCTGGCACCTTACATAATTATCACAATATTATTGTCTATATTTCCTATGCTGTACTTTATAGCCCCATGAGTATTTTGTAACTACGAACATTACATAGTTTTTAAAATAAATGCAGGGATGCTGGGATAACTCAACTGGTTGAATGCTTGCCTTACGCCACAAGGTCTGGGGTTTGAATCCTGGCCCCAGCCCTTGCAAACCCCATATGCTGAACTGTGGTGCGCAATTGGTAACTGCCAGGATGGCAGTGAAGGTTCTTACCTCCTATGAGACACAACCCCAGTTTGGTTCTGTCCTGAGCGGCCCCACTTCCACCTGCGTGGAATGAAACTATGTCAAAAAAAACTAACGTTGTACAACTATGGAGACTGCTCTGAGCCCTCCCCCTTTCTCTTTGTCTCTGTCTCTCTCTCTCGCTTACCTTCTCTTAAACAATAAAATAAATCTTTTAAAAAATAGGTAAATAAATTCAGGTGAAGTCTCAATACAATAATTAGGCTGCTTCTGGAAATGCCATGGCAGCTCACGGTTTGAGCGCTTGACTCACAACCATGAGGTCTGGGGTTCCATCCCTCCCTGTCCCTGGCCCATGCAAACCCCATATGCTGAACTGCAGCACAAGTGGTAACCGCCAAAATGGCTCAGCGGCAAAGGTTCTCTTCTCCCATGAGGGAGGCCCCTGGTTCATTTCCTGACCCACACGTCTCTACATTAACCTGTGGGGAATAAAACCATGTCACAACTAATGAAGTACAACTATAGAGACTGCTCTGGACCCTCCCCACTTTTCTTTCTCTCTTTCTTGCCTTTTATCAAACAATAGATAAATCTTAAAAAAATAATACTAATAATTAGGCTGCTTCTCCAGATTTTAGATCAAATCAACTCTGTTCCTAATCACAATACCATTAATTGGATAAATGTGGGTTTTTGTTTATACTTCAATTCAAGAACTTTATCTCTCCTCTGACAGTGAAAGAAAAATATTTCAATCCATAAATTAAATAGAACTTCTCACCAATATATGTATATACCAATCTCAATAAAACTGGGATTCACACCATTGATAACACTCGGTAAGTCCTACCCTTGGTCACCGTTCAGTGAAGCCTAAACGAAAATCAATCTTATCTTGCTCTTAAGTCAAATGAAAGGATAATAAAAATGCTCTCTTTTATGTGGTATCTTACATCATAAATCACTGTCTTGATATGATATACTATACTCACTGCAATAAGGATTTGGGTCTTCGACTGGAATGGGAGAAGAACTTTTTTTCTCCTTTTGGGGGCCTGCTTACTTTTTTAAATCCCACATACTAAGACTGTAATTATTCAGAAAAATCTTTCTAGAGATTCAAGCAGATCCCTACTGATTCCAAATTCACTCGTCATTTTAGCTTGGATATGACATGCATTTATTTACATACACGCTTACTGTATTTTTCAGTGTATAGGGGACAATAATTTTGTCTAAAATTGTTAGACCAAAAATAGTGAGTTGTCTTATACATGGGAATAGCCTGTATATTGATTTCTTGATGTTGAGTTAGAAAAGCTGGGGTCATCTTATACATACGGGCATCTTTTACACAGAAAAATACAGTGTATTGTAGATACACACTATACACACACACACTACTTAGCATGGAGATAGCTAGGCAAAGTCTACACAGACCAGAGTGTGTGGAAATCAGCTGAAAACCACAGACTATATGGTAAGAATGAATCAACTGCAGTCCGGAGGCTGAAAGACTTGACTGCGGCTCTCCCAGCCAAATTCTCTATATGTTTGCCTGACTGTAGAAAAACCTGACTGGCACAAGTCAAGTGGCTTGCAATACAGTGCTATACTGAGAAAGCAAAACAGGAATCCTTGCAGATAGGTAAATACTCTATGAAAGAGAGATTATTCAAGTAAAACCTGGGGGTTTGCCTTAATTACCTATATGATTACCTCGTACTTCAATTTCTATGTACAGACCTAACTCTAAGCTGGGGTCAAGTGATCTCTTCAAAAATATGACTGTGTCAATATTGATTCACATCTGGGAACTGTCTTAATGAGCAATCTGTTGGGTCAGAGAACCGAAGAACAAATATTGAGGTATGTCGTGTACTTATGCCCTATCTGGGGGACAAAGACAAACCCAAAAGTATGAAACATAGTCTCATCCTTCAAGTATGTAAAAACTATCCAGGGAGCTAGACCAACAACAAAGAGAGGTCATGTCATGAGATGATTAAATACTCAGGCCCTAGGCAAACCATAGGGGTTTGAATTCCAACTCTTACATTTAACCCCTGATGACGTAATAGGTCCCCATCTGTAAAATGGACAAGATTTTTACCTCTCAGGGTTTGTGTGTGTATTAAAAGATTGGGTCAAAGAAGGTGCACAAGTCTATATTTATAGAATGAACAAATTAATAAAACTTTATATACTTTTAAAAGTACATTGTCCCAAGATATAAGAAGCCTGACTTCTAGTTCCATCTTGAATTCATTTTTGTAGTGAGCCTAAACCAATTACAAACTTCCCAAGCTTCAGTTTCTCCTGTTTAAAATAAATGGCTTAGGCTACACGATCTCAACATGATATAATATCTCTATTTATGATTTTATAATCATACATTGTTGATGAATAGAAAATAGGGTATCAATTAGGGCTAGAGTTATGGAAGATTTCATTACAGAATTAAAGGTGATCTATGTGAGGAGAAAGGGGAGAAATAAATTGGTGGGGTGGCATAAAAACAAGCATATGAGAAGATGCTGGGAAGGAAAGGAGTGGAACAGATTAGAGGGACTAACAAAATTCTGGCCTATTTGGAAGCTTCATGCAAGGGAGAAGGAAGCAGGTTTTTACATAAAAAATGAGGCCTAAGTGTATAAAGACTTATAAGCAAGGCAAAAGAGTTCCCTTGTAAGCCAATAAGAACTCAAATCTCCTAAACATTTTCTGAGAAGGGAATGACAATGTGAAAGCAGTGATTAAGGAAGATTAATTTGGTAAAGTTATACAGGATGAATTGTAGGAAGTGGAGATAAATTATATTCTTTCAAAAACCAATGATTAATACTATTCAGAAATAAATACAATGGCTGTTATGGCCACCTCAAAACAAGTTTCATTAGTCTATGGCTAAACCTCAAATTTTAGCCATATGTATGTATTACTTTCCCTGTGTCACATTGCTAAATAAAAAATTCCTGAAATCTTGTGACATTTAAAATTTAAATAAATATATATATGTATTTAGATCAGGCACCATATGGTAGAAACAAGTAACATGCAAAAATACAACCATTCTGTCTACACGTCTCTCCTCAAAGATAAATGTAGTGTGTGAATTAAGTGAAAGCTTATAGAATAATAGAACCTGAGGTTTCTGGATAACCTTGATTCTGCTATATGATATTCAAACCATATGTAATGAAATAATATTGAAAAACTTACAAACTGTCATTTAGCATGAAAGAAGAGGAAGGCAGAAGTTAGAGGTCAAAGTTCCACTATTCAATGAGTCCCACTTGTGTTTTTCTCCTCTTCACGTTAGCAGAATAAGATTTAACAATCCCCCACAAAAGTTAGATGAATCCTATCAATAGAAACAGATCATTCATTTGCCCCTGAATACTTTTTTTAAAAAATGTATGAGGGATGACAGATGGCTTGGAGGGTTGAGCACTCACCTTGTAACCCCAGGGTCTGAGGATCCAGTCCCAGTCCCAGCCCATGGTGACCCATATGTTGAACTGGGGTGAGCTTCCCTTGCAGGAGGCCCCCAGCCCAGTCCCTGCCCTGCACACAGCCCCATGCCCACCTGTGTGAGATGAAACTGTGTTGAAAACTAATGACGTAAAACTATGGAGACTGCTCTGGGCCCTCCCCACTTCTCTCTGTCTCTCTCTCTCTTTATCTCTCTCTCTCTGTCTCTCTCTCTCTCTCTCTCTCTCTCTCTCTCTCTCTCTCTCTCTCT